>JAULBM010001678.1:0-12001 GCA_032357055.1 Geukensia granosissima | reverse complement strand
ATATATATATATATATATATTCTTTACTCTTCTTACTAGGTCAATTACTCCTTAACTCCTGGTGCTAATGTTTTTGGCGCATATGGATGACGGCTGTTATCCATTCCGAATATTCGTAATTCCAAGTGCTATTTTTATATTAAAGAAAGAATATGGAATATATACTAGAAAGACACAATCCACAAGTTCTCTCTTATCTTAAACAGGTTGTTGCCAAAATTGAAAAAAAACAACGATTTGGATTCAGCAATTTCACTCTGTACGATATAAATTTAACACCTAATTGTATATATAAAAAGGGCGCAAACGTAACACTGGTGCAAATATATGTTGTATAATAAACTTGAGTGCAAACAAAAAATGCCCGACGTACTAAATACATGTATGAATAGTTGGGAATAATAAAATTTTATGTACAAAAATTAATTTTGATTTACGATATTAGAAAAAATAATTATAACAGATAAAGTAAGAAGACGCAAAAGTGCCTACCGATTTCCTTTTCTTTCGATGTTTTTCTCTATAGGGATCTGGTTCTGGTGTCGAAACATCAGAATCATCTGTCCAAACAGAGTATGTGGTGTCTTCAGGATTCATATTAATGTATCAACTGTCTCTTTACAATGTGAAGATTCTTCGTCAAATTCCATATAAGTTTGGCACAAATACTTCTGTACTTTTATTAAATTGAATTTTTTGTTTGATGACCTAACCCATCTAAAGGTTGTCTTATCAACACAATAAAAGAACCATGTATTGAGAACTGTTGACCAGAACCAAAATGTTTTTTGAAAATTCCGAAAGCTGATATTTTGACAGTTTTGTAAAAACATTAAATGAATCGTTTAACTGTTACTGATTTATTTGTTTTTACATTAAAAAACAATTAAAATTCATTTTATTTGATCCGAGGAGCTAGCGTAAAGATATTAGGATTGTTTTTAAATAATCAGGCGGATACTATGTTCAAAAGGTGTAGATTATGTTCAGTTTAATTACTATGTGTAAAATAAGTCACTCCAGTTATTAATCTTCCATTTTAACCTTTTACATTTATTACTTTAAAAAAGTAGCCTCGCAAAGTCTGTCTTCTTTAAGTACATATGTACGGTATTTAAAGTAATTTAGAAATTTTTGCAATTATATTAATTCAATTTAACATCTGATAATGATGGTATGGTATAACAGGGCATTTAGGGAAACCTAGCAGCGATCAACTGCATAATATAAAAAATTACTAATGGAGTATCATTTATGACAAATCCCATCACATGTTAATTGATTTATTTTAAAATTTCGTTTGTGAATCTTATCGAATTTCATTTGTTCATACAATTGGCTTTATCGGGTAATTACTCCAACTTTAAGCTATTTATGGATTCAGGAAGACTATCCCAAAATGGACAAAAGAAAAAAGGAGAATGTTGATACCTTTTCAAAATGGGTGAAAGCTGTAAGGTCACTATTTATATAAGAATTAGCAAACTTTAAACATCCATGAGTACGAAAGCGACATATATTTTTACAAATCTAAATGTTGCCGTAAAAAATATGTTGTCGTGCCAGCAGATAAGACACCAAATAGTATTATAATTGTCTGCGAAAAACACGACATCGATTGTTTAATTAAAAAGTTTTTAAAATATTGGGAGAGTGCACGTGGTGTTTGTTATGAATGACACAGCACTTGTCAGTCGTTTCACTGAGATACGAAAGGAGCTGAAAGAGAACAGACGAGACCATTTCCCCCTACCCCCAAAAATGAAACCAAAGACAAACAATAGAACACAAAACACTCCATAGAAATTAAACTAAAGCTTGAAGAACCAAAACCGTTCTAAATAAGGTCAAGCTCATGTGCTTTAGAAGTGCAAGAAGGACCTGATGTAATAAATTCACAAGTCGTATGAGATGTAGGAATGACAATTAGAAGATACCCGTGGTTATTTTGAAATCGATAAGTAAAAGCGTCAAATGGGAAAATGTCAGGGACTCTGCACTCCTACCAGAGTTATTTACAAATCTAGAGGTCTCCACAACATTCCTTGTGATCAGCTCTAAATCGCCCAAAAAAAAAAAACGCGTATGCGTAAAATTTTACTGCTCTTACCTGAATATTATAATAAAAAATCCATATGAAATAAAACATTTATCACAAAGACAATTATTCCTGACTTTGAACAAGCACATGAGACATGTGGTGGGGTTAAAATCGTTTAATGGGTGCCCAAACCTCCCCGAAAATGCGGCAAACGTAAAAGGTATGAAAACGACATCGTTATACAAATCCTTTTTTAAGACCTTAGTTTAAAATAATAGAAATAAAATGTGTTTTATCCTTGTATAAAATTATTTGTCCTTACCCACCCCTTCCATTTTGAATGACAGCCAAAAGCGTTGTCCTGTTATAATCACATTCCCATTTTCGTTAATTTAGATAATTGTTGAACTTGTTCTCGTCCTGAATATATATGCATGAAATATTTGCCACTAGACGGTAAGCAACCAACAATCAACAATCCATCGGCCGTTCCAGGTTTAACGAGAAGGATTAAAGGAATTTTATCGTCCATGCGGAGAAAGTGAAAAGCAAGTTTTAATTAACTCCTTATCTTCAAAGGAAAAGATCCATCTTCAAAGATAATCTAGGTCGAAAACTGACTTTAATGATGCTGTGTATGTTTAAGGTCGCGGCAAATTAGAAAACAAAAGGGTAATGTTTTGTGGTCTCCTTATTTTGTTTATTCTGTCAAAAAGGGACAGAAATTTGAAGATACGAAAAGGGAGAAAGAAATCGTTAAGTCGGAAGACAGACAAGACCATGGCCAACAAAATGAAACGATAGACAAGATCTGAGTCATGGTCCTAGACTACCCATTCAGTCATCATAACAAAATGAAAACAACTCAGATCACTTTCATAATATATTAATTGGACTTGACAAGTAGAAAGAATTACGTTACGGTTTATGAATAACATAATAACACGTATAATGAACTAATTTATAAGGCTTACATAAAAACACAGTTGACGTATACATCGTACATGACAAATAAAAACTCAACATAACAAAAAGCCATTTGACCAGACAGGTTTAAATATGCCCCAAATGAATATTTTTTACATAACAACAATGAAAAATAAACATTACACATTATTACAGATTTAACTTATTGTGAATTAAACATATCTAATTGGCTAACATAATACAATTAAACGTAACATAATAAATTGTTAACTAAAAAGTAGAAGTAAACGGTAAAAAAAATTTCCAAGCAAATAAGAACAACAAGACAATGAAACAACACAGGTTTGAACACATGACAGCTGATACGTTCAATAATCAATCTCAGCTTCACAGACATAAACACCAATCACAATTAACTGACTTGCGTAATGACTGCTCACGGAAAACGAACAACAATCGCTAAGCTTAAATAAACAATGTGTCATTTGTATAACTCTCTCAGAGTAGATAGCTCATTTTATTCATTTTTTTTGGGTTCATATTGGTGTCCGACCGTTCTTGTTTGCGACGGAAAGAAAGCTAATGTTATTACATTTGTCCGGTCCATGGTAGTCTTCATAAGAACAGTTCAAACGTTTGTATCTTTCTCTTGGATGAAAATTTGAACAATCATTCTGGCTTGACCATCTGCTTTACACGTGACCTCCTTATCCTGGGAAAAGATATCATATACTCTAAATAATCATAAAAAACATTAAAAAACATATTTATAAATCAAATAAAATCACAATTGTTTTATGTTAATGATGTATTCTTCTCGTTTTTCTGATATAGGTATTAGATTTTCGTACTTTTCCGGTCTTTTCTTAATTTGAAAGGATTAAAGTTTTTTTGCCGATTACAACTATTTTCTTTTCATTATTTCATTAAGCAAACGTCAGGGCCATTTGAGTAAACATTTAATTTTTTTATTTTAACAACTTGATTTGATAAAACTTGTTAATACAGAGAAAATAAAAAATCAAGCAATTTTCCAATCCGATATTAGTCCTTTTCAAGGGAGTACAAAAGCGAACCTGGTTTTTGGTTTCTTCATAGCTGGAGATGCGTCTTCATCTGAGAAACGGATTTAGAGTGGAGTGATGACAGAATAGTAACACATTCTTGTTTGTTTAGTTTGTGTGCCAACGACAAAAGCACTGTTTAGAAGTCGTTATGCTCTTGAAACACATTTATGCCGAGAGATGTTTACTCCATACTCCGTAACAGCTGAAATGTTGCTGCCTGCCAATGCACGGGAATTGACCTTTTAAAATTTGAAGTCATCACGTTTGTCATATTGTTTTGTGTGAATCCTCCCTCAATTATTGGCTAATGCAATTTGAACGTCATGCAGATATAGTCTTTAGACAGAGTGAACTCCGTCTTTTTTCTGTGATACCTCCAAAAGCTTGTCTCAAATGCGCGAAAAATGATCGGCAAGAAAATAAGCATTGGAATCACAATTGCTTGCTGGAAAACTCGTTCACCAGACTGAATAAAGATGATGTCGATTATAAAATTTTGCATCTCCTCTGTATGTTTGTTTTTTTGCAATTGAACAAGGTTTGTTCTACCGACAATGATGTATTTTTATCATTTTTCTCCGTTTCCTTGTCTGTGTGAAAACTGTCGGACCAAGTTCGAGAAGGAAAAAACTAATAAGGGGAAACGGTGCAATGATAATAGGTCAGCAAAGCCTTCGATTGGCTGACTCAATATATAGATTTTTAATTTGATTTCAGGGGTGCGTATGGTATAAATAAATTTAGAGTTAAAAAGTCAAGACGTTTGATGCTCTTACAAGAGGAGAGTCAAGATATGGCGTAAATGTCAGATACATTTTGTAGACCACACCGAATCTCAAGTTTAAAATATAGAGGTCTACAAGAGTCCTTCAGCAATATGCATATAGAGGCCTAAGCTCCACATGCATGTTCGTCTTGCTATTTTATTTTGAAAATCTTAAATATTTGTGAATCATGCAACACCCTCTTCCTTTTGCAAAAAGGAAGAGCTAATCATACGTACTTACCTCTAGTTCATCAGGATAAAATCCGCTTAGGATATTTACACAAATTTCACGGCCTTCTCATTACCAGACCTGTCGTTATCGTCAAAGTTTCCATTATGTTTTGTACTTATTTTGATGACTTTTACCTATGACTTTTTTTCAAAATGTGAACCATCTCGCTACGTGCCGCGTATTACTTGCTTAATAAATGTCTGAAAATTTTATTTCGTTTCCGAAAATATTAACTGATTAATGTTGATGCAAAAATTTGCAATGTTTGCAGCTGTATGAATTCGTTTACTCGAAATTTACAGAATTTGAAAAGTAAAAATTATTCAAGAATCTTGAAATTACTCTTCGCCATATCCCCTTGTTTTGGACAGGATCTGTATTGAAGTAGTGTCGACCAAAGATCAGACGCTGTGCGGAGTTTATAGAAGATTGTGCAATTCATGTAGGCAGACGTCCAACTAAAATTTACTTTTCATGCAAATTGCATTATAATTCGATCCATATAGGTACAAAGCAGAAGTGATACACATTCACATCACTTCTTGACGAACAACTCATCAATTTGGTAAACCAACAGCTCAATTTAAATTTGCCAAACTGGATTACCAGGTTTGCAATTTGCTCTACTGCTACTGAGACAGGTAAATCTTTGCGAGTAAAGCACAGAAAAAGAGAACATAACTGAAAATCACATATTGTATATTTCCATCAAATATAAAAATGTGATGTTTCTTGTTTTACATCTACTTTATTACTATCAAAACAACACAAAATCAATCTATTAAGTTTTGATGATATAATACAGTGTCTTAACTCATGGTCTGTATTTAATGATTTCCGAGTTTAGAGGATTGCCATCATGAAAAAAAAAACTGCTAAGCTTGATCAAGTAAATTGCAAGCGTTTCTATATCATTTGCTAATGATAAAGGTATTCAAACAAATACACGGTTGATTCAAATGGCTTTATGCAATATTTTAATTCTTTGTGGTTTGTTCCTGTTTGTTAGTTTTTGTTCAAATGGTGGTTGAACTTCGAACCCTGATTCATTGAAAAATGACATCAAATTTTGTAGCGATCAATTTAAATGATAAGCTACAAAATCGTTTTCAAATTATACTCGATTTGGAATGTGTGTGAAAATTATCAGGTTCCGCCTTCCGATTATTTAGATTACCTACATGCACATTTTACATAACTTAATCTTAAAATACATGTTTGCAAACAATCGTATCATTTGAATTAAAAAAATATCACTAGCATATGAGCTTACATGACATCGAATACAAAATAGTTAATATATTCTACAAAATACAAAATTACCAATATACAATGTACAACTTGTGCCAAGTGTTGTCCAGCTTTTCATGTTGGAGTTATTTCCCTTAACCCGCATGCTCTTCAGTTTTTCAATATGATTTGTAATTCAAAATTGACATTTGGAGATACAGTTTGCAGAAACAATGAGACTCTCATAAAACAGTACAGTGGTGTGATAGAATACCGCTTAATATCTTCAAGTATACATGTACCAACCCACTTAAAAACAAAAACATAATAGGATATAGTGTCGATGTTAATCAAAAACTTTTTCTTGTGTTTATCCATTACTTGTTTATAGAGGTTTTAGTTTTAGTAAATGCAACCTCCCCCAGAATGTGTACATTTTGTATAGGAACAAAGATAGTAAAGCTTCCGTCGGACAGGAGCGTCCATCGTCGAAATTATGAAATAGTTAGCGGCATTTAAAACGCTCAAGATATCTAATAATTGCCTTAATTTTTTTTCGTCAAATCTTTGCAAATTATACGTACAATACTTTGTATTAGAAAAAATTATTATTTAGTTATGTAAAGACTTAATGGGAATGGATTTTCGGCTATCCATCTATCAGGAAAATAAACTAGAAACAAAAACCGATTTACTTCAAACAAGGCTTGATGGAACTGTGTGCCAGTATACCTAATCCCTTTCCGGCAATCGTACTTATGTATTAATTGTAGAAGATAGGCCAAATATTGCAAAGTGAATACATTAATGAGGAAAATTGCATACGCTTTCGAGTGACCTGTATTTAAAACCTTAAAGAGCCTCCTCTTACAGTTCAGACATATCAGCTAGCATGCCAACCATAAAAGTGAGGATTTTCAAAGGTCACAGCCGAAAATTACTGACCTGTTTTAAAGTCGAACTTGGCGGTTAAGCTGTGTAACAAATAACAGATATTATGAACAAAATACGGAAACTGATTTTCTGATGAACGGACCGTAGTGAAATTTCTTTTCGTTTCGCCTGTACGGGAAAAACTAGAACTTGTTACCTTGTTTTGTGATGCAAAACACAGCTCTATCTTAGATAAATGTCAATGTATATAAGCCGGTTTTTCCTACATGCATCTCAGAAACAATTTGTAGTAGCTCATATCACTGTTATGAAACAAAAGTTATAACTTCCTTGTTTGACCTAATATTATCTAAATAATTCTTTACTGTTACGCTAATTTTCAAGCGTTGTTTATTTGCTAATACTATGAGATGCACTAAATTGTCCATTTACCAATTATTATAGTGTTATTTTACCCATCGGTAAACTTTCTGTTGGGAGTAAAATGGATATCTGTGTATGAAAACCTTATATAAGATAGCACTTCATTTTTGAAAATCGCCTAGTAAATAAAAGTTGTAAGAAACCCATCAGATTAAAAGAAGAAAAGAGGGTCATGATTTTATGATGAAAGACCTCTCGGAATATAAATTTTCTATGTTAATGTCGGTTATAGTATTTACCCCGAAAATGTTTCCTTGTCTTAGCTGTATCTTCGATAAAAGTCAACGCGTATAAGCCAGTTTTTCCTACATGCATTTTTAAAATAAATTGTAGTTACTCATGTCATCTGGACTTCAGCAAGTAATAGCAATAGATATGAAACAAAAGTTACAACTTATTCGTTGACCCAATATATTCTACAATGTTGTACTCATTTTCAAGGGTTGTTTTGTTGCTTTTACTTTTGAAATGCACTAAATAGTCCATTTACAAATAATTCTAGTGTTATTTTACCCATCGGTAAACTTTCTGTTGAGCTAAAACGAATATGTTTGTCAGAAAATATTTTACATGTATTTTGCAAATTGCCTAAATACAAGTTTAAAGAAATTCATACGATTAAAAGGATGATTTTATTTCCAAAAAATCTCTCAGTAATTATATTTTCTATTTTTATCTCGGTGATAGTATTGCTAATACTTTAGACCCCACTTACATGTACATTTTCCATGTTGCTTGATCTATGACATACAAGTATGCAAACATTTGAAAATTTGAATAGCTCTGACATATGAGCTTACATGACTTCGAACAAAAAATACTGTTTACATTCTACAACTTTTGTCTTATTTTATATCCAACTCTTCGTGTTTGAGTTATATCCCTTCATCTGCATGAAGTTAGTGGTAAACTATTGCATCTGAGATTTCAATATAATTTGTAATTCACAATTGACATTTTAAAGAGATATATTACATAAACAATGAGACTCTCAAGTAAATATAGTACAATTAATTTTAAATATCTTCAAACACACAAGCATTATCGGCTATAGTTTTAGTGTAAATCGGGTTCATCTGATACCTGCTTATAGTGTTAGTGTTTGCGTCCATTATACGTACTAATTACAACCTCACAGGTAGAAGGTGTACATAAAGTTGGAAGCGTTTAAATGATAACTTATTATTGCCTGTATAAAGGTCGTTTGTTGTAGATAATAACCATATTATGACTCGAATAAATGTCTCATAGACACTTAAACCACTAATATCCCCTTTTCTATGTGACACTGGGTATGCTGAGACAAAATATAAAAAGTCACCGCTTTGCTTTAACATTGTATTATTGCATTCTTGGTCATTCAACAAATCTTTAAGTATACCGTAAACATTATGAAAGTATCTTACAATAAACGTAATCTACTACAAAAAATGAGAATGCTGTCCATGGTACAGGCAAATAAGCCAGAAACAAAAGCTTCTTTTAAAAATATTTAGACAAGAATGGATTGAATTGATTTTTAATACCCGATTCCCGGCAGATAGAGATGGGTGTCGTAGAAATGTATAATTTTGAGAAGAACGGGCCAAATACTGCAGCAAATCGAAAACATTTATAGGGGATTTACACACATTTTCCAGTTGCCTTTATTTTTTACCTTCAATGAGCTTCACGTTACAGTTCAGACATATCTGCTAGCATGCCAACTAAAAAAGTGAGGATTATCAATTTTCTAAGTCCAAAGGTCATAACTCAGTGAAAAATTAACTGACCTGTATAAAAGTCGAACTTGATTGTTAAGCAATTTACAAAATATCAGATGAATATCCGCACTTATAATGGAAATAACATGCGGCAAACTGATTATCTGATGAACGGACCTAACCGAAAATTTAAAGTCCTCTTCGATTTCGACTTAACTACAATTTTTACTTGTTTTGGGTTTCAACACTTAGCTGCAATAGAGAGGTTTGGTAAGGATTGAGGCTAGGGTTAGGGTTGGTTGAGGGTATATGAGTCTCAAAGTTTCGGGTCCCCGTAAGTAAATGAAGGCCAGGTTAACGCTTAGAAGCATTTCTGAATAGTTCGTGTCATGTGAACTTCGTCAAGTAATAACAAACGCCTGGAAAAAAGTACAAATCCTTGTTTGACCTAATAATATCCGAAAATCTCTACTCTGTTTTACTCATTTTCAAATGTGTTGTTTGTGGCTTTGACTTTAACGATCCATTGAATTGTCAATTTACCAATAATTCTATGGAAATTTACCCGTCATTAAATCAGGTAAGCACAACATAGTTCAACTGTCTTAAAGGATTAAAACCGAACAGAGGGATACATGATGCCTTTGAGAATCGTTCAAATGAAAACAGCTATTCAGGTCCAATAATTCGATGATTCTACAGGAGGAGACAGCAATCGCCAAGTCATAAGAACGGCAAGACCATTGCTAACAAAATAAAACTAAGGACAAATATACTACACACAACACTTCACTGAAAAATAAAGCTGGAGTAACAAGAACCATAAAAAAGTAGGGTGAGTTCAGGTTCATCGGAAGGGTAAGGAACTCTTGCTTCAATGTTTGGTGGACAAACAAACAATAAATCGGATAAACAACATAACCACCAACAAGATGCTCTTGCTTTGCTGGCCGGTACATATATCGTTACCACTGAGAAATAATTCCATGCCAAATCTCTTAGCAAACAACGTTATAAATGTTATGCAATGTTGAAATTTCTACAATGTGTCAATAGCCAATTTCGATTTGAAGATCTTGTGTGTAGTTTCTGTAATAGTTTTTGAGACAACAGCAATGACTCAGTGTGTGCTGAACATGTTATTTTCGTGGAATCAGAACAAATTGTTTGCTCTTCCAGTCATGATTTAAATTCAATAGCAAAATTTATAATATAGTTCCAGACCATCTAGACATTTGTCATATAATTTTGAGGTTTAGTATTAAATTGATGGTTAATAAAATTATGATATGAAAATCTAGAAGTACTTCAACAAGGGTGAAACACCACTTCTTAAAAAAGCTATAAATTGCCCCAAATAAAAAATCGTGTCTACGTAAATTAAACTGCTTTTACTCGAATATTATTAGAAATGTACATGTAACAAAATATAAAACACAAAACAAGCCTTTGACCTCAATTCCTGACTTGGGACAGGCACATGAGATATGTGGTGTATTTATACTACATAGTTTTGTGAATATGCAACCCACTACGACGAGTGGTCAAAGGAATGAAATCAACGAAAACAAAAGCAGTAAACAACGAACAATAAAAATCAATCATCACCTATTCCGACTACACAGTACCTGAATTACAGTATATATAATAAATACATGCAAAAAGGAGATACCTCACTAATGACCACCCGCAGTTTCTAAAAGCAATTCTATATGTGTGGGTGTTATTCCTGCCGATTTAGACATAAGGCCTTTCAACAAGCACTGTCATCAAACAGTATGTCCGCCGATTTACTATGTTGCCAATAAACGTTATTAATGAATTTGTGGGAGGAAGCGATAAGTTCAGTTATATCTGTAGCAACAAAAACCAGTTTCAATGTCTTGATTACAATCTCAAACTTGTATCCTTTGTGGATAAGCTTATTTAGCAGAACAGAAACATTCAATCGAGCACCTTTCAATTTATATGCTTTATATATAATGGATCTACAAAATGCAGGATGTGATATCCCTTGTCGTGTCAAAAGTCTACTTTTTGTAATAAATATTGTTAAATATTTGTAACAAACATTGTAAAAGTCTTCAGCAGCTTTTTGTACCCTGCTGCAAAAGTTTACCAGTAACATGTAGGTTGCGATCATTAAAGTCAGAGACTTTGGAGCAAACATGGGAAAACCGAACTAGCTGTAAAATGTACACGCCATACAAAGAAGCCAAAGGCACGTTCCATCAAGAAACAGAAAGTTAAATAGAGAAAAAAATATCGTCCCTTTTATCATAAATTGTATTGTTTAAACAACCCTGTTCAATTTTTAAATCTAAATTTTCATAACAATTCGTATTGATCACCACATGTATAAATAGTTATAGAACTGTGGCTGTAGAAAACATCTCTCATAATAAAAAGCTGCTTCAGAAAATCGTAGCAGTTAAAACGGACAACGGAATCTATGATACAGATTTCAATCTAAAGAATACAAAACGTATACTCTGAATAACCTTTAAAAAGGCAACTCCTGAACAAGATTATTGTTGTCGTCCCAGTGGTAACAAGATTCGTGTAATGTGTGCTTTTGATATTTTAAAGAATTCGAAGATACCAAGGGGGCAGACTGAAATTGTTAAGTCAGAAAACAGACAAAACTAGTTTCACATTTGTTCTGTGAACAATTGCCGGCTTTCCTTTTAAAGATGTAATGGACTAGGAGTGATTTTA
>JAULBM010001667.1:0-12002 GCA_032357055.1 Geukensia granosissima | reverse complement strand
TGCTGGAGCTCCTATTCACCTGCATGCTTATTGATTAAGCGCGAGCGACGCAGGTCCAGAGCCGACTTGCTCTTGTTCAAATTGTGCATGGCTTTTCTGCAGGAACCCAAATTGCTGCTGTTACTAAAATAAACAAAATGGGCAGGGCATGTAAACTAGTTGCTCTGTCTGCAACATATTTACATGCCCCGCCCTTTTTTTACTTCCAGTAACATCAAGAAGGAATGACTCTTATTGTGTTGCCTGTCTTTTGCAGAGCTAAAATATAGGGGTCACTATCGGTTGTCTTGTGTTGTCCTGTGTCTTGTGTGACTAAAAATTTCTGTCACATTTTCTTCACCGACCATGCAGGTTACCTTCCTGATATTTTTGTGCACCATATAGGAGTAACTATCCCTTGTATTGGGTCGTCCTGCGTCTTGCTTGACTTAAAATTTCTGTCACATTGTTCTCAGCAACTACGCAGGTTAGCTTCCTGATATTTAGAACAGACCTATGGTATATGGATGTGTATCATGAAAGGAAGTTCCAAGCCAGTTGCATTTTCACCTGTTTTCCAAGACTTCAACTATTTTCTCATGTTGGTTGATTGATTGAATGGTGTTTAATGTCCAGTGGTAAATATTTCTTGCATATTCAGGAAGAGAGCATATTAATGAATGATGATGAATGAACCCTACTTTGTTCTAGACCGACACACTGAGCCAGATTTTTTATCTGTTAGCTCACAAAAGCAACAGTCCCGCAGGAAGACATGCCACTTCACCCAGACACATTATTCTCTGGGCCAACAAGTTTTTGCTCTTACTTCTATGTGCTTAGGGGACAAGCAGCAAATACCAGTTTTAATGTCTCTGGTTTGACATGGCCAGGGATGGATGCCACAACCCACCACACTCGAAGCGAGCAATCTAACCATTACACCACTAGGCAGTTTTCTCATGTTGGAAAATTTCTGTCTCATTTTTCTTAGCAAACCTGCAGGGTATCTTTATGCTATTTGACACAGAACTTTGTTTTGTTGAAGTGTGTTATGTAGGGCTGTTAGTGATCATATTCAAATGTAACAACTATCGTGCCAGATACCGGTTAGTATAGAGTGTAACGAGTTACACTTAAACATAAAAACAATGTCATCCACTTAAATACAGGTTGATTACACTGTTTTTCATGACAAAAAAAAAGATTTTTGTGATTGATGTTAATATATTAAACTAACAACAGTGTAAGCAGGCTCCAGGTTCAGGGGAACCACATACATTTTTTTCTTTGCATGTATTTTTATGTGTCTGAACATTGGTTTTTATCTAGTCTTTAACAACAGGATGAACTACTGTCAGTGTAGCTTACTTTGGAAATCGCCTTTTCACAATTTTGAAGATTTTAAAATGGGATGTAGATGGCATACTTTTTACAAAAAATGTATCTAGGTATGTCGTAATTTAAAGTGCAAAGAAATTTCTTCTTCCCTTAGAGATTTTTCTACAATTGGTGAAAAGGTTGTTTGAAAGGGGAAATTTCTATAGTAAATTTTTGGTGCTTTAAAAATCAAATTTCCCTAATAATGATATCAATACCATATATATGGTGTTAAACTATGAATTATATTTATCTGATCATTAAACAACCAAAAATTTGAACTTGGGATATGGAAGGGGCTATTAACAGCCTATTTAAGAAAACCCGCCAAAGTGGGTTATCTCCCATCTCCATGCAAATTCCCAAAGACAATGCAACTTACCCAGATTTGAAGAAACCATTGAATAAATTTGCACAACTATTGATAATTTATCAACTACCAAGTCAGTCTGATATTTTATTAAGCATGGGTCAATCTTAAACATTTTGAAATATGATTAAATTGAAAAAAGCCGATTTCTGAAGTGAACTGCGCCGACAGTAGTCTATTTTTTGGAACTTATAAAAATCATGTCAGTTTTTTTATTTTTCATACAGCATCTCCAGCCTCCTGGGAGGTATATAATTGTGGCGAATAAACGCTAAAGTCGTAGTACAAATAGACCCTTTTACTGTAACTGCGTTCCTGTTAATTTGGGTGGAAAATAACATATTTTCCCTTAAAAATGACGTCAGAACTATTGTGTCATCGACTTTCGTACACCCGGAAGATGCTTCCACGCAAGCGTCAAAAGCAGGAACACAGCATCAGTAAAAGGGTCTATTCAATACATGGTTTACTCAAAATACGAAGATACGATGGCTGCAATACAATCTAATGTAACGTCATAAAGGCTTACTCTTAGCGCGGGTAAAGTTACGTTAAACTTTGCACAATATTCATGACAATAATGACATATATGTCCTTGGTAACTCTTACAATTTTTTAAAAAATATGAGATAGTGTCACATAGATGCGCTCTGTCTCAGGAATCGTTTTCACAAAAAATTATAAGTCTATGATTGATCGTACGTGTAGAAACTTCAAAGGAAAACTAATTGTGACGTCATAATTTACGACAGAGATTACACTTACGACATTTTGTGAAATTGACTACAGAGGGTTATCTTATTTGACAATGTCTTTTCATTTTGTACTTCCTCTCACAAGATTTCACTCCACGCCTTTACAAATGCCATATTGACAAATGTTTTTGGAGGGCACAGTACAATAGCCATATAAATATTCACTTCACTTGTTCAATAAAGGGCTGGCTTTCTCACTTAAAATATACATATAGAATAATCAGTTAATATCAAATTTTATCTTCACTAGCCAAGAATTTACTCTTAATGCCAGAGTGAAACTTTGGTAGCAATGATGATCAATTTACTTGTACAAGGTTTACAAACAAGCTGAAGTGCAAACTTTAGTGAGACTTTGGAATTAATTTCAAATCTTCGATATCTCTCTGATTTTTACTTGGACAAATATTAAGAGTTTAAGGGCTATTTAACCTTTCAAGACCTCTTGCCATATATGGTAGTAATCCTGACTATTGATAAGTAAAAATATTTGTATTGGTAGTATAGACTTACTATTTTCACTAAAAATAAGTTGTTTTACATGTCCTTGCATCTCAAAAATGCAAATGGCAGACCAGATCACCAAACATGCCAAAAGGATAGGGAAGCTGCACCTCTCATATTTTAGCTATAGAACACTGCAAATTTTCTTTGAAAAGGGAGATAATCCCATGCCACTGAAAAGGAAACATGATTGCTAAAATGTGTATACTTTCATATTTTAGGTATGTACAAGTATAATAATGGGATCTGAACACTTTTTGTATTGTTATGGGCTATACGAGAGCATTGCAACTATTGGGATTTATATTCAGTTGAAGAAAAAATAAATATTTGATCTGTATAATTCCTGATTTTTGTAACCTGGGATACATCCATAATTTGTATGTTGTTTTAAGGTTTGTCATATGGGAAGGTATCTGAAGAAAACCTTAAATTTTGCTTTTTTCTTCAAAATTCACAATACTTACAGAGAGAGAAAAATTAGCATGATGCACATTGATAAATCAAACAAAACGATTGATTTTTCCCATGAATTTTAGATGAAATAAAAAAAAAAATGTAATAAAGATCCTAAATTTCACCGTTACAGCTATGTTGCCATACCGTCTCTTATGTCAGACAACTCTTATAAACTCAGAGATACGAAAAGAGCAAATAACTGTAGGTATCAGTGATGAATTTTACATGAACTGCAACCATCATATTCAAAATAAGACTATTAAGCATTTAAGTTTGGGCCCAGTTTATTATTATTAATTTCCAGTAGCTATAATTGATGTTATTATGTGTATTTAAAACATTTCAGTTTGATTTTTTCCTTCTTTTGTACTCAGTGAAAACAGCAGTTTTCTTTTACTCATCTCTGCATCTCCGGCATAAATTCATTTGTGTTTAATTCCTTGATATTGGGTTGTTAATATGTGTTAGATTTGGCTTTAGACATGTAAGATGTGGATTGATTCTTTCTTGCATATATTAAAAAGAAAGAATATGGAATTTATGAAGGAAAGAAACAATCCACATATTTTCTGGATTGTGGCCTGTTTAGCTGTTGTCTTTAGTTCACAAGAATTCCATGGGGAATTCCACGTTCTCTATTTTAAATTTTATTTTGTTCTTATGGATGCAGATCAGGGAAAAACTATATTTTAACAAACATGATACACTGGTACAAAATCTTGCCTATCAAATATTTTCTGATACAATAAATATTTGGACAGTTTAACCTCTAGGTGCTTGAAATTAGCTAAAAATGTTGACATAAAGAAGTAAAATATAGAACCCAATAACATATTTTTATACATACAGATTATAGATACAGATTTCTGCCTTATAGCACAATATTTTTAGAATTACCAAACAAAACAATTAAAAAGTAAAAGAATGAAAGGCAAAAAATGATGAGTCAGTACATATCCATAGATATCATGGTACAGTGGTATTTTATCGATAGATCACAATTCGATTTTGCATTTGCCATAGTCATTTCTATTGACAGGTTGACATCTGTATTATTTACTGTAAAACAACATGGTTTTTATTTAACCTGCTCATCTTGGTAATGATTTGGAGAGATGACAGATTATAAAAGAGATTTTGGATCTTTCCATGCTTCTAATGTGCAGGAGACTATTAATTTACCAGAGGTAAAACATTAAAAAAATGTTAATAAGAAAATTAAGAGATTCATTTGACCAGATACAAATCACTAATAATTTTGATTGTATGTCATCATATGTGACTGCCCTGAGGGAATGACCATGATTGAATTTAGGGGGTGGGTAGGTGGTTGGAGGATTTTTCAGTGAAAAGATGTTTATTATCAGGTGTCTTATTGTAAGGACTGAATATTTATTTGCAAAATTGTCCTGCCCACTTTCAAATGGCTACCTGTTTATATTTTTCACATGGCAGCAGAAATTTTGACTGATACTGTATTTCAGTTCTGAAATGAACCATTAGAAAACTGTTTTTTTAGTATTTTAGTATTTTTTTGACATTTTACCCTGGTTGCTTTATATTGTACAGGGTTCAAAAGTGGATTTATTTGTATTAACAGGATCAATATGTTCCACCAAAGATTCCGATCACGCTACCAGTATTCAAAGATCTTCAAGAAACAATTGAATTTGGAAAAAATTGCAGGAGACAACACTTTTATTTGGAGGTAAATATTAATGATTTTTAGCAGCTTTAAACAACCTTTAACTTGAAGATAATAGTAGAATATGTTTCATTGAACAAAGTCTCTTATTTTTTGAATATTATTTCATAGAGCAGTAACATAATATGAAATATGAATTAAGCAAATTCTAAAAGTAAAAAAAAGATAGTGTACAAACTATCACAGGTTTTGTTGATTATCCTATATGCTGATGTAAAAATGGCTATTTTTTATGAAAAATGTAAGTTCTATTTGAAATTCTGGTATATTATGCATCAATATATGCCAATAGACGTTAAATCTATTAAAACATTTAATATTTTATAAAATTCACAAATTCTGCAAGCAAACATAGTTAAAATGGAAAAGAAAACATTTTCCAATTTCTCTAAATGATTGGAGAAAAACTATGCAAAAATATGCAAAAGTTGCAAGTGGGGTATGTGATCATGTTCACTAAGGCTTCTGAATCCCAAATGAATGTTTTTTAAATGAGAATTATCTCGATGATCTTTTCAGCAACTATCTAATCAGGAAACAATCAGATAATCTTATTTTCTATATTTTAGAAGAACTCAAGGAGTAGATAATACTTTGACTTTGAAATTTTTATGAAACTTAAATTAATGACAAGATTCTCAGTAGGTACTGGTAGGTAAAATTTTTAATAAATCTGGTTTTTTTTGCAGGAAGACTGTACATTTATTAATCATGGAGCATTTGGTGGAGTTTTGAAAGAAGCTATGGAAACTGCTCAGGTAAACAGATTAAAATATAAAGTGCTTGGAAATTTCTTTTCTATAGTCCTTTTCAAAATCATATTTCCAGAAGTCCAAGTTTGGTTTTAACATTAGATTTTGTAAGAGTTATTCCCCTTTGTGGATAGTACATCACATCGGCGTAAGAATGAGCAAGGAGAAAACCCGACTTTCACCTGTAATTTATCTTAAAGCATTTGCTTTCTCCGACTGCCAGAAGTAGTTAAGGAATTTACGCTCCACATTTTAATTTTTAAAAACTAAAAATAAAAGCTTTAACTACTTGTCCTTGACAGAAATTGACGCATGTTTTAGCAGTGATTTCTATGGAAACTTTATACCACACTACCGGAAGCTGGGAACCAGAATGGTAAATTTTAAATTTAGAAGGAACAACAGCCTTCCAGAAATGGATTTTCGAAAAGGGCTATACTACATATAATAAAATAATAATAAGTCTTTTGTTGAATATTAACCTGGGATACTATACCATTGTCCATCCATCTGTGAATTTCTCATTCTTCAGCCCATGTTATTGAAATTCTACATAATACTGGAAATGGTACCCAGTAAATCCTCATTGTCTCCCCATTTTAAGGCTTTTCACTTTTTCTTTGATAGAGTGTGAGAATTTATCAGTAAAAAGATTTTGCACAATTACTGTCTTGTATGGTTTAGTAACTTAAAAACCTAATAATCACTGAGGCAAGTGGCTACATATGGCCACCAAAGGCAGTACTTATTTCTGATTTGCATATATTGTCTTGGGTAGTTAACTTGCTAGGCTGCCACAGGCAGTGTTCTTGTTTCTATTTGGTCAGTACTTTAAAAATCATAACAAACTGAAACTTGACCTGAAGCATCTATGGGGTGAGGCTATAAAGTTTGCAAAAATTGTCTTGGCACCACAGACAGATCTTTTTACTGGTTGGATAAATCTTCAAAATCTTCTCCTTTGAAACTACTGGGATAAATGAATTGAACAGATTGGACAAAAAGGTTCCTTATAATTTTTTGGTACCAGTCAGTAATATCACCAAGTCCCAGATGACAACGTCTAGTTCCAGCTCTCCCAGTGTTTTAAAATGGGCCATAAGGGACTTTTTAATATTTGTTTCACCAATTTTTTTTTAATTTACATCCAAGTTTTTGGGATTTTTTTTTCATTGTGTTCCTTGTCAGAAAATCTATCAAAGGACTCCTACCTTGTAAGGGTCTATAATGTCATTTTGTAAGTATGGGAAAACTTTATTTTTAATCTGATTTTGGTGAAATTTTTTTCATTGGATTCCTCCCAGTGAGTTCTTTTGGAGTTTGTCAACAGATTTCTGCTATCTTTTACTTTTTTAAAGATCATTTGGGTCAAAGTTGCAAAAAGATGCATTTTGCCAGATCTTTAAACTTTTTTTTATACATCTGATTTAAATGGGCTTTGTTATAAATGATTCCTTGTTGGAAGGAGAACAAATGTTTCTCCAAGCAATTTTTTGTAGCATTGACCATTTTTTTATATATATGATAGGGGTCAAAGGGGCTAAAAGGTGATTTTGCATATATATATGGGGTAAATGGCAGAGAAACTGCACTGCAACCACAAGAAAAAAGGAGGAATTTACAAATCAAGAGGTCTTCATAAGGCCTTGAACAAGGGTTGAATACCACGCCTTGTGAAAGCTCTAAATCGCTACAAATAAAAAATTGTGTTTACATAAAATAATACTGCTCTTACCTGAATATTATCCAAAACGACAAACCTATGACCACTATTCCTGACTTGGGACAGGCATATGAGGATGTGGTGAGGTTAAACTAGTTTAGTGGGATCCCAACTCTCCACCAACGAGTGGTCAAAGGAAAAAATCAAAATTGCTTTCTAGATAACAAGATAAATCATTGAAAATTTTTTTTTTTTGCAGAAATGGCAAATTTACACTGAGAGGCAACCATTAAGATTTTTTGACAGGGAACTGATTCCACATTTGGTACATATCAGTAGACGGTTAGCAAAGTTTGTAGGTTTGTTTTTTGTTACCATAGAAACTGAGAAGCAATTCTGTAACCCATGCAGAAATTTTAACCTTTTACGCAAGTTTGTTGATTTGTTTTAGTAACTATAAGGAAGGTACAAATTTCCACAGAAAAATGTTGGGGATATTCTTGTATACATATAGAAAGTGTTACCATGGCAATGTGGTATCTTAACCAATGAATTAACAGACTGTGAAAATACTTAATTTGTGGATACCAATTTTTTTTGCTTTACCAAAGTATTAACAATTTATTGAATTTGTGGTTTCTTATTCTGCATATTAAAAGGAACAGAAACACTGTATTCCTTGTATTAAGTGCCCAGGGCACATGAAAATTTCAAATATGGGGGTGAGGGTGGGGTGCTATTAGAACTGGCAAAATCTGGCAAGGTCCTGTTTGAAATATTTTTTATCTCATAGTTTAGAATAGATTCTAGTTTCCCAACACTACATTAAGGGGGTACCCAACACCTAAGGGAAATAACTCTGTAAGATCATCTAAATGTCTTAATCAACAATCATTTTATATTAAAATTAATGCATCTCAGTGATCAAAATTTTTGATGCTGAAATTACTATATATCTATTGAAATAATTCCACAGAAATGTGTGGTTCAAATTTCTTGAAATTTTCATGTTTTACTTCTTTCATCAAAGTAAATGTCTAAACAAAATATAAAGAAAATTAAACAAGTGGAATTTATTTTCTTGATGATGTTGCGTACCAGCACAACACTAGCACATGTACCAACAAAACAAAGAAAAAGTTTAGGACAAATTGTGCCAGTGTAGATATGTTATGAATTAGAAGCTTTTAAATAATCATATATATATGTTTTACAGTTTCAGACAAAGAAAAGTTAAAACCTTAGAAAAGCCTGCTCGTAAAGTAAGTTAAGATTGATTAAATACAATAGTTTACTTTGTAGTTGTACATCCCAAACGATAGATGTTAAGAGTTTCTTTTCATTAGAGCATTATGTTTCTGTTCAATGACATGTTTTTTGATCATTGTAAATTTCAGTACAATGATGCCCAATATTATAAATTAGTATTGATTTTGGATGATTTAATAGCCTGTTTTTGTTGGAGGGACCAGATGGGGATTTTTTAGACCCTGCTAACAAAGTTTGGGGGTATATTGGAATCACCTTGTCTGGACTGACTGTCTATCTGTCCAACCATGCATCCATCTGTCCACATATATTGTAGGTACATATCCTCCTAAACCATTCAATCGATTTCAATGAAATTTTACATGAACATTAGGCACAATGTGTAGATATGCACAACGGATAGAAATTCATCTTGGCAGATAATTCATGGGAGTGGGGGCATCTTTTGTGAGTTTTGATCACAGTATGTCTTGTTTATTTTCAAATGTAAGTTATTTTTTGATTGATGGATTGTTTTCTTTATATTCTCCATGAAAAGGCCAAAATTAGCCACATCTGCCTTGCTCCATGATGATTATTAAAAGGGGTAATAGTGGAGGCCAAATTTATTTATTTATTTAATTTTGTTAAGTTTCCTCCAAAATTATATCTGAAATAGGTAAAAATTACAACAAAAGTAACCTTGAGCATTTTGTATAGCTCTTAATGATTTTAATATAAAAGAGGTCATAGGTTTCAAACGGAGGGGAGAAATTTTTTTTTGATTTGATTTGATGGGTTTTTTTATTTGATTTTGATGGGGAGTTTTCCAAATCATTCCTTAACTAAAGTTCGAGGATAATGGGTGTCAAAAATTGATTCAGTCATTATTTTATTCGGGATTTTTTTGTGTCTAGCAGATTCTGGTGTCCAGAAAAAATTGTGTCTACACTTGTAGTCCATTTGACAGCTATGAAAACAGGGGAAATAAATGATTAAATTTCAGAATCATCCTCAATTTCAGAAAGGTGTACAGATTTCAATTTTATCTATATCTTTATTTCTCTTACATCCAACACATAGCATCGGTACAGAGACAACAAATATATGTCATACAATCTTACAAACACACAACAATTAATAACAAGGCTATATACAATATATACAGATAGAGAGAGGTTCAGAGCACAGATACATACAACAATTAGCCAGGAGGGTTAACATTTGAGTTGATATATTTGATAAACTTACATAGTTTCTTCAGACCAGGTTTTCTTTTGCTTGTAAAAAGGAAATTAAATTTCAGTGTATTTGGTCTTAACGTAAAAATGTTGGGAATAGACTGTTTTCTCATATCTGTGAAAAATTTACATTCTAAAATATAATGGTACTTGGTTTTAATTATGATTTTGCATTTTTAAGTATGTAGGAGGTAAATAGGGCAATAAGAGGTTGTCTGCCCTTTAGATGAGTGCTAAAAAACAATAATTTTCAAATTTATGTGATTTATCAAGATGTAATGTTTGTTCTTTGTGTACTTTAACTTAAAAAATTTTAGAAACATTTCCATAATTTTTTTGCCAGAAAGAGACATTGTAGTAGGGTACCTATTATATATAGTAGGATATGCTGGAATAGAATTAATACTAATATATTGGCTTACAAAGTTCAAATTGAGTCTGGCTAATCAACTTAAATGTCAAGTAGAAAAATGTAATAATTTGCTTTAATATAAAGGTTTGTCTTTTTGCAGACTACCAAAACCAAGGAAATGGAATATAAAATCCCCAGTAAGTATTTGTTTTTGCAAATCTGTTTTTAACGAGAAATAATAAGGAGGCTCATTGATTTGTCTTTAAAGAAAAGTTTCTGGGCCAAACATTTTAAGTTGAAGAACTTGGGGGGAGAACCTCTGATAAGGCCAGTTAAATTTAGTTATTAGATTCAAATTAAATCTCCTAAAACATGGGTCAATTGGGAGAATTTTACTTTGAATTTCTGAAAAATGTTTAAAGACAAACCATTTGGTGTTAGTCAAGGGTGGTTTGCTATTGTCTTTCCCCGATTAAAAAGTCTGCATGGAAACCTAAAAAAGTGGTTATATTGTTGAGATTAGTAGCAAACCACCCTATCCAATTTGGTTTCAAGTTCAGCAGAAACGAAATTCTTCTTAATCCAGTTTTGGTAAAAAAAATTTAAAAAGTCTAGCGGGGCCAACAGGGATTTTAAATTTACCAACTACGTTAAATTAGCCTTAAATAGTTATGTGCATACTTATTATTTTTATCATTATTCTTGTTAAATAAATATGAGAGATGTTATTGACGTCGTCTGAATACAAATACTGCTACTTTGAGTTGAAATGCTTGTTTTCTTTATTTTAATTCACATCCTGCTACATGATAATAAAAAACAATGAATCATAAACTATTATGTTACAAATGATTTATATCTGAATTAATTTGCACTTAAGAATGACCAGGGTAAAGAAATAGGCAGTTGGGTTTCTCTGCCTGCAGGTAGAACTCATGTTAAGGATGGGTCTGTTAGTTCACGGATGTAATACTCAGACTCCCCTTTCTAAATTTGTTGTGTTGGGGTAAAGAATAGCCACTAGGTATCTCAGTCCTTGAGGGTTCCAGCACCGATTGTAATGAATGTATACATTCTCAATCCTTCCAAAGATAGCCTACAAAAATGCTCTATGTTTTTAAAAAAACAACATTCTAAGCACTATTAAGACCCCTTGAAACAGTCAGTTTGAGTGGACAGTAGGCGGCCAGATAACTGGCTTAATTTTCCAACCCTATCCCACCGACAATTTTTCCATTGGCTGTCTAAAATTCCCACTCTTACTGGCCCCCTTCCGACATTCTACATATTGATTTATTGTTTGCTAACTTACTCCCATCATAAATATGGCTGAAACATTTGCCCGTTAGACATTAAGCAGCAATCAATCTGACTGAAGTGTCATGAAAACCCATGTTTTCAAAATATGACTATTTTTGTGTCGCCTGCACACAAAGTGTGTGGCGACATATAGGTATCACTTTAGTGGTCTTGCGTTGTCCGCATCGTCCGACACATTTCTCAGAGACCGTAAGTCTGATCAACTTGAAAGTTTGCATGGTAGTAGACCTTGATAGGTAGTTGTGCCCCCCGGGTTTCGTTTTTCAATTGATGC
>JAULBM010001666.1:0-21972 GCA_032357055.1 Geukensia granosissima | reverse complement strand
CTTGTTTCCGTCCTGAATATGCATGAAATATTTGCCACTGGACGTTAAACAACAATCAATCAATCAATCAATCAAGTCCGTCCCTATACCGATTCTGACTAAACACCGGCTTTGTCTACTCTGAGTAACTCGACGGGTGCCACTTGTGGAGCAGGAGTTGCTTACCCTTAACACCTGAACTCACCCTGGTTTTTGTTATTTCATCTTTAGTCTTCAGTGTAGTGTTGTGTGTTTTATGTTTTCGTCATGGTCTTGTCTGTCTTCCGGTTAAACGATTTCTGTCTGCCCTTTTGGTATATTCGAATTCCTTTTACCACTGACCGTCGTGATATGACGGAAATATTGTTCTTGAAAGTGACGTAATATCAAACAAACAAACAAAAAATACAAAACGTAAAACAAAGACACTGTCAACAATCGTCGACGATCTGTAGACGCTTTACGATGAAAATTTTCCAGAGGCATCTTTCTGATTCTGTAGTATCTTTGATTTCAACGTCAATGGAATAGATGCTTAGTCGGTAAATTCAGAGTTATTAAGCGAAAGGACATCATCTATGTAGCGGAACGTTAAAAGATTGAGCCAACTTTGCTTAAGGGAGCTTGAGTATCCGTTGATAACCATAAAACTTTGGCCGATTACAGACAAACCTCATAACATGATTCTCCCTAACATCAATTGCAACAGACGAATAATAAAAAATAGGAACGAATATTGGCCATTGTTGACAGGGAAACAAAAGGTGTGTTCTTTATTATAAATTCTTAAGCTAAAAGCACTTAAGCTCCTTCAGTTGTCAAGGAACCTGCTGTCTTGAGGGACTTGTCCGCCATCCATGAAAATTTGTTGTTGTTCCAGCCGATAAAGCCTCAGATAACATTGTTTTTTTGTAAAAAAAAAAAAACCACTACCTTGATTGCTTGATAAAAGAGCGTTGCATCAACGACACAATTGAAACCCGACATATACACATACTACACTTTCTAAAGAAGAGATCCTCGTTAACCACGGGTCTTCATGTGGTACTGACACCAAAGATGACGAGTCGGATCTGGCTTTATTATTCTGGATACCAAAACTACACAAGTGTCCATATAAAGAAAGATATATAGCGGGTTCATCCAAGTGCTCCACCAAGCCTCTTTCTTAATTACTTACAACTCTACAGTCAAGGAATGTCTTCAAATGACTGTGATAAAGCGTACCCCACAAGCAGTGTTAATCAAATGTGGATTTAACAAAATCCAAAAGATCTGCTTCAATACCTCAAATCCGAATATTTAAAATTTTGTACAAGTATTCAAACGTTTGAATTTTCAACCCATTATACCACGATTCCACATTCACAACTCAAATATTGATACATCAGTGATTTATTAAACAAAATGGTAATCCAAGACATAAATATTTAGTTTACGGTAAAAAGATTTCTTAATTTGTAAGAGAATACACCTCTTATGCTAATAAATACAGTGAAGGTGATATTATCAAAATGCTGGACTTTCTGATTGACAACATTTTTGTAGAATGTGGTGGGCCGTTCCATTCAATGGGCACATATTGTGCGCCCCTACTAGCCGACTTGTTTTTGTATTCGTATGACGCAGAATTCATTCAGGGACTCCTGCGGAATAACAAAAAAAAATGGCCACATCGTATAATTTTACTTTTTGCATGATGCAGTGAACATCTCGACCAAATATACCCCAGCGAACTACAAATTAAGGAGACCATAGACTCGATAAAATCTGCTTCATACCTAGATTTATTCCTCAAAATTGACCAAGAGAGAAAACTTGTTTTAAGATTTACGACACACGCGATTACTTCAACTTTCCTATTGTAAACTTCCCATATTTATGTGGCAATACTTCTGCTTCCCTTGTCTATGGGGTTTATGTTTCGCAATAAGATACTCTCGTGCCTGTTCCAAGTATCATGATTTTCAGAAGACAGCATTGCTGTTGACGCACAAATTACTACAACAAGGATACATCCAATCAAGGTTAAAATCACCCCTCCTGAAATTTTATGGTCGCCACCACGAATTGGATGAACCAGATGGTATCAGTGTATCTCAACTACTTATGGGCTGTTACCGGTAATAAACAAATAAGTTGCGCGCAAGACAGGGAAGGCTTACCCTTCTGGAGCACCTGATTCCAATCCTGTTTTGTAGAAGGGTTCGTGGATTCTAAGCCTTTATTCCTTTTTTTGTTTTATCTTTAGGTTTTTTCAAATTTGTATTGTCTCTTTGGACGATGCACTTTTGATCTCTCACTGGACTCACTATTAAATGAATTAAATGATTTAAACTTTAAAAACATAACATGAATATTACCTTACATAAGTAAATGAGCATTTAAGGTTTCAAATTTTTAAAAGGTCGCATTTGCATTTGAAAAAGGAGACCTTTTGAAATTCCACTTTCCAATTATTCAAACTGCACAAAACTTCATTAAATAATTGCCCAACATAAGTAAATGTGTATTTATTTTTTTGTATTTTAGAATGGCCACTATTGTCATGGGAACTTCAACCATTCTTAATTGATTTATGCAAAAAAATGTGATCAGTTCTCCAGAATTCAGGAAATTGTTATTATTTTTGTTTTTTGTTTTTCAAGTTTGGTTGTATGCGAAAACCGTTATTTTTCAAAATTAAATCTTGTCGTAGACTTCATCATTACAAAGGGGATCAAAACATTAGGAAAGTCATACGGAAAGCCAACAATTGAAATGCCCAAAGCTCGGATTCAAAAGGCATTACTACATCATTATCAGTTGTAAATTGAGCAATTGTAATAAACAGAAAGTCTTCAATAATACATATGAGTCAAAAAGACACATTATTAAAAGTTTTTTGTTTATTGTACACTTACACCCTCTGCATTTTCACACAATATACCATCGTCATCAGTATATTATGAAAAGGGTTATATGTTGCCTTTATTGGCAATAAAAACATGATAACTCGATAATTGGTTCTAAAAGGTGTGACAATGGCTCGTGGGTTTGTTGATGAAACTCAATAGAATGCATTACAAAAGAATTCAGCCAATCACATACGACTTAATTGTGCATGCGCAAGTGATTTCGAACAAAATATAAAGATTGCTTCTGATTTAGAAAAGTCTTGTGTGGGGTTATAAACAGGAAACATATAAGCGTGT
The DNA here is from genome assembly GCA_032357055.1 of Geukensia granosissima. Classification (NCBI taxonomy): domain Eukaryota; kingdom Metazoa; phylum Mollusca; class Bivalvia; order Mytilida; family Mytilidae; genus Geukensia; species Geukensia granosissima. The sequence goes on along the minus strand of JAULBM010001666.1, from coordinate 18,799 downwards.
AGTATGTCAATTTTTCACATACATTGACAAATTCTTGACGAGAAAGGTACAGTTATTTTTTAAGTTATTCAAGCTTACTTATAGAAATTTAAAATTGCAAAATTTACTGTAGTTTGAGTTCTTATCTGATTTAATGCTTCGATATACCATAGAAAGTAGTTACAAAATACGATGTCTTGAGGATTTTAATCGTATCAAAGTTCATCATAAGCTTTTAAATATACTACCATTTAGTGCTAAAAATTTCATTTTGAATAGCATAACCTGCCTATTGAATTTATCATATTGTTCTCAGACGAAAGTAATATAAGACTTAGAGGAATTGGCTTTAATTGGCCCCCAAAATGATTCAAAACAGTAAATTATAACTTCCATTGGAGATAATTGTCAATTGAGATGTAGTCTAATACAATTATAAATAACAAATGCCTTTTAATGAAGTTCAATGTTTTTTTTTAGTTTTCAGTACTCAAAATTCAAGTAGTAAAATTAAGGAAATAAGCAAATGTGATTTTCTCCTTTATGATTGGCTATGGAGATGCAGAAAATACAGATTTCAAGTTTTTTTTTTAATTTAACGACAAGAGATTATTAAGGACTAAGAAAATAAAATACATATTTTGCACATAAGTCATAAATACTCTATATATTATCGACAAACATGACACTCCAAGATAATCTACACGTTACCTTTAAGAAAATACTGAAACAATTAACACTTCAATACGTCACAGCGTCTGGTGTGAGAGTCTTTTACACAGCCATCTAAAAACGTATAAATACAACTATCTACGGATAAGCTTGAGGCCATCAGAAACGGACAAAGATCCACGGTGTTAGGTAAGCTGTAAAAAGTCCCTGGCATAAAATATTATGAGATCAAATGTCGAACAACAATCGGCTAATTCAGACGAATAACATAAATATAAAAATAATGATACCCACTGTACTACAGGTTTATGACTTGAAACAGAAATATAAAGTATTTGGTGGGGTTAAACGTGTTTCAAGTTGAATTTTAGTCTTTGTTTTCTATTGGAAGTTTCCCGAAAGTCATTATCTTGCTGATAAATTTGAATATTTCCGAAATTTTGGCTATATAAGTTCTTTTCGCACGAAGTCTTTGTTAGACATACAAAAAGCTGTTTATTTTCAGTTAATTGTGTTTTGTATAGGTAAAATATTTCTACGCGATAGATAGTTTGCCAAAGACCAAGACTATAAGTAGTGTTAAACGAAGTTGTCGGATTTCGTGGCGTTCAGATTACTGGTAAGGATTGTAACAAGCTCAGGTTTTTTGTAATAATAGTTCGTTGCTGCACAGGAGTATATAAATTGGACAAAAAAATCATTTTGACAGACATATTGTAAAACTATGAATAGGACAAAAAATCATTTTGCAATTTTAAAAAATGTTACGTACATACATATTTAACTAGAAAATCATACAAGTGTTGATTATGACCAGTGTATAATATTATTCGTTTATATCGAAAATTACAACCAATTTATTGACGATCAAGTGTTGCTGATATTGTATATAGTTCACGTGAGTATCACTATTTGTTTTCATGACAATGAAATAATTTTTCGTAATCTGGAGCTGTTTAGAAACTTACTGTTTTAAGTTTTTTCAAGTTAAAAGAATATTAAAGTTTAAGGATGTTTCTAAACATTTAGTCATTTTCAAATATTTTTTAAACAAATGTGTTTTATTTTGCAGATCTGTAAAGGATGACATCATATAAATTACAGACATGTTTATTACTTATGGTTTTACTAAGCATGCCTTGTTGGTCACAATGGGCACACACATTTGGATGGGGCGGTGCTGGAAATGGAAAAAGGTCTTCACCTTTGTATCAAAAGAATCAGTGTCAAACAGATTCAGATGTTTTAAGAATCGTATCTCAATTAATACAGGTTTGTTGTGCTTTACATTAAGTCTATGCTTGTTTATTCACTGTTTTGTATATTTGTTTATTTATCATGTCAGGTTTTCATTTATTTTATGTTGCTATTTGTTTGTTTATTTTGTTTGAAATTAGCTGGGTTAAACAACTGTTGTCTTTTAAGTATGACGCCTTACGATGTTGTTTTATCCCTTTTCAACAAAAGTACCATTTTTTAGTTTTATATTTCCAACGCGAAATTGAAAAAAATATACAAACAAAATGTGTTTTTTAGTTATGTTTAGTTGAAACTTAATTTATTATTATCTGGATATGCTGAATATGTTTTCTGTTATTTCCCCACAAGTTTATTGTATAATGCTACTTCATTAAGTTCTATCATTTTAATAGACCTCTTATGGTATATAAGGATTAAGTGGACAGGAAATTGGATATAAAACCATACTGAAAGTTGACGTCTGATGAAAACTTTCTTATTCATTTTTTGTTTAATAATAGAACATTATAATAATTTGAAAGATGGAGTTGTAAAATATTTGCTTACTTTCCTGCTTCGACATTAGCAATTGCATGACAAGTAGCCAACGTACTATCGTTCGTCCGTCATATTAAGGGAAACAAAAAATATATGAACTGCAGTAGTAGATTGGTTGTATGTATTCATAATCATCGATGGAGAAAGTCATTTAATATTTGTTGTTTTTTCAACGAGTCGAATTTCCGAAATATGTGATTCTCAAAAATGGCGTTCTGATAAGTTTTACGGATTTTTAAATATATCAAATAAATTTAGCGTAATCTCTTGTTTTTCTTTCTTGAAGTGGTGAATAAGAACTTAGACCTACACAGTTTTGGTTAAGTTTGTGGTACCATTGGTACTCGAAAACTAGTTCAATCCTACCTCATTTTGTGTCTGTAACCAGTGAGGAAAGTACGTGTTTTCTTGTTTGCTTTGTGTGTATATTGTTGTTTTTTCATGTTGATGGTTGTTGCAGTATTCGGTATTTATATGTTATCTAAACTATATTTAGGGATCTGTTACCGGTGTTACAACAATAAGTTGACCTGTTCTCGGATTGACGTTAACCCTGATTAGAGTTTAAGGATTACACGACGGGTGTTGTGTGCAAGATAGAGGATGCTTACCCTTCAAGAGCACCTGATCCCACTCCTGTTTTTCTAAGTAGTTCGCAGAATCAAGCCTTTGTTTCTTCTGTTTTCGTTTTATCTTTTAGTTTGTTTCAAATTTTTCTCGTCTATTTGAACTATGCAATTTTGATTATGGGTATTCTACTCTGTACTTGACTATCCTGATATCCTTTTATTTACAATTATTTCCTGCCCATTAAGATATATTCTGTTAAGATTATCCTAACTTTACCCTGTTTTTGACAGATTTGAATTTTTTCTCGGTTTGCGCACTCATGTGTGAAAAGTAATCATTTTTATGATCATTTACTTTGGACGCTACCAATACAAAGTCCAACTGTAGGATTTAACATAAATTTGTATAGTTATTCTATACAGACTATTGTAATATACATCTGTTATTTTGGAAATATTATTGGAATGACTTTTTTCAATTTCTTAATGTGTTGAACTTGGTCAGTTTTGTCCTCAAAGTACAAAAGGGAGATCCACATTTTCCAATTTAACGAAGAGATTACATACAATGTGTGTTGCAGTCTCAATTTTTTATTAAACAGAAAATTCATATCTCTATTTAATTGTCATTTTTATCGCTGAAAGCTTTGAAGGTTCTTTAACATAACGACAATCCTTTCATTCCACAGTATTTGAATATTGCACTGTGACTCTGCTCAGATTAAGGATGTTGAAATATTTTGTACAGCTGAATTATATGTGGAGCATTAACATTCTTTTATGACACGATGCAAGCAGTACGTTCCTTGTACAACATGTATAAAATACACCCCAAAGAAATTAGAGGTTGTAATTAATAACTGCTAAATTAGTTATTTTATTAATCATTGGTAATTTCGTATTCAATTTATGGAAGTACTTTTTATTGCTTAGGGATTTTTTACTTTCACTTCCCAAGATATCAATCGGTTTCACATAACGAGTACTCGAGAATATCTGGTGATGGATAAAGTTGCAAATTTGATACAAACTTTTAAAAAAATAAGATATAGCAGATATTATTGATGGCAGAGTTTAGGGGGAAAATATTAAATACTGTCCTGAGTATTTATTTGTGATAGTTGTGTGAAAACAATAATTTTTATCAAATGCTTTGAACGCTACTAATACAAACTATGACAGTATTCTATCAAATCTGATATAAATATTGCATATTGATTGCCTACAGACTATTTTAATATTCATATGTTATCTTGGATATATTGTTGGAATTACTTTTTTCTGTTTCTTGTCTATATTATTTAAAATTAGTATTTGTCTTTGACCTCAAATAATTATTAAACACTAAATCCAATTGGACGTGTTTTCATTAATACCGTAGTACAAAAAGTCTGATTGTTCTTACATATGCCTCAATAATAAACATAATTCCTTTCTGTACGTTTATTGAGAACACAGTATTAAATCTTCTGACATACTGTGTTTGATGACATCTCTTGTTAAGAGGCTGATGTCTTATCATGAGGAATCTCACCCTGAGCTTTTCAGAACAATCACTAGAGATAAATCTACTTTTTACATATATTTTAGTTTAGTATATTTATTGTAATGAACCTTTTAATTGTACTCGAGATCTCTAGTCGGAATGAGTGACTTTCTGTTTTTATACTTAGTCGGATATTTATTTTGTAATCTTTGGGTTTTTTCTATGACCATTTGTTGGGGTATGCTTGTGTTCCCACTAAACTAGTTTAACTCGACAACATGTCTAATGTCCTTGTCCCTGTCCCTGTCCCTGTCCCAAGTCAGGAATTGTGGTCACGTCTTTGTGTTTAATGTTTTGTTACATGTACATATTTGAAATTATTCCACTGTGTTAATAATGAAGATAGAATGACGTTATCTGATTGGTAGAGAGAGTACCACCTGACATTAAACAACACATCGTGTCTCATTATCAATAACGTGTGCATCCATCATATTCCCGTCTGACGTCATTATCGAGCGTTGCGCAATAGGTAGAAAAGGTTCATTAATGGTAATAATCTTTGTAAGTGAAAATTTCCATTTTGTTTTGTCAAAAATAAGGCATAGTAGTGGAATAAATCATTAATTTTCCTTGCAGAAATGAAATATGAAAATTTGTTCACCCGAAAAAAAAATCACGTGTTCTGTTGAAAAAATTGTCAAATTTCATTTCTGCAAGGGAAATAAATGCATAATATTCAGGTATGAGCAGTATTCTTTGACGTATTCACATTGTGTGGTATTCCACCCTTGTTGAAGGTTTTGTAGAGACATCCAGATTTATAAATTCCCTCTGTTTTTCGTGTGGGTGGACTGCGGCTCTCTGACATTTTCCCAATATCTTTTCATTTTCATATTAACGAAAACCTGGTTTCCTGATCGGTTGCTTTTGGGTTTAAAACTAGCAGACAGCAACTGTGAGTAATCTTTCGATGTCGATAATTTTGTTGTATCATTAACTACTTTTAATTGTATTTGTTGTTGGTTTTCAGTATCGATCCCAGGTGTTAAATATCATTTTTAATCTCGTTTTGTTAACTACTGTCCCAGGTTAGGTCTGAACGCTCATAAACTGGTTTAACCCCGCAACATACTAAATCTGCCTGTTCCAAGCCAGTAACCTGTAGATTAGTTGTTATTGTTGAATAAGTAGTCATTTATTGTTGTTAAATTACCATTTTTAATATATTAGGTCGATTTTCTCGGTTTGCGCATTCATGTGTGAAAAGTAATCATTTTTATGAAGTTATACTTTGGACGCTACCAATCCAAAGTTCAACTGTATTCTTGGATTTTACATAAATTTGTATAGTTATTGTATACAGACTAATGAAAAATACAGCTGTTATTTTGGACATATTGTTGGAATGACTTTTTTCAATTTCTTAATGTGTGAAACTTGGTCAGTTTTGTCTTCAAAGTACAAAAGGGAGATCCACATTTTTACAATTTAACGAAGAGATTACATACAATGTGTGTTGCAGCATCTATTTTTATATATTTTGTACAGCTGAATTATATGTGGAGCTTTAACATTCTTTTGTGACACGATGCAAGCAGTACGTTCCTTGTACAACATGTATAAAATACGCCCCAAAGAAAATAGAAGGTGTAACTAATAACTGCTAAATTAGTTATTTTATTAATCATTGGTAATTTCGTATTCAATTTATGGAAGTACTTGTTATTGCTATGTGATTTTGACTTGTACTTCTCAAGATATCATTCCGTTCCACATAACGAGTACTCGAGAATATCTGCAAATTTGATACACAGTTGAAAAAAATAAGATATAGCAGATATTATTGATGGCAGAGTTTAGGGAAAAATATTAAAAACTGTCTTGAATATTTATTTTTGATAGTTGTGTGAAAAACAATCATTTTTATCAAATGCTTTGGACGCTACTAATGCAAACTATGACTGTATTCTATCAAATCTGATGTAAATATTGAATATTGATTGGCCACAGACTATTTTAATATTCATATGTTATTTTGGATATATTGTTGGAATATTTTTTTCTTCTTCTTGTCTATATAATTTAAAATTAGTATTTGCCCAATCCCATGTTTTCTTTGACTTCAAATAATTATTAAACACTAAATTCAATTGGACGTGTTTTTATTGATACCGTAGTACAAAAAGTCTGATTTTTCTTACATATGCCGCAATAATAATCATAATTCCTTTCTTTACGTTTATTGAGAACACAGTATTAAATCTTCTGACATACTGTGTTTGATGACATCTCTTGTTAAGAGGCTGATGTCTTATCATGAGGAATCTCACCCTGAGCTTTTCAGAACAATCACTAGAGATAAATCTACTTTTTACATATATTTTAGTTTAGTATATTTATTGTAATGAACCTTTTAATTGTACTCGAGATCTCTAGTCGGAATGAGTGACTTTCTGTTTTTATACTTAGTCGGATATTTATTTTGTAATCTTTGGGTTTTTTCTATGACCATTTGTTGGGGTATGCTTGTGTTCCCACTAAACTAGTTTAACTCGACAACATGTCTAATGTCCTTGTCCCTGTCCCTGTCCCTGTCCCAAGTCAGGAATTGTGGTCACGTCTTTGTGTTTAATGTTTTGTTACATGTACATATTTGAAATTATTCCACTGTGTTAATAATGAAGATAGAATGACGTTATCTGATTGGTAGAGAGAGTACCACCTGACATTAAACAACACATCGTGTCTCATTATCAATAACGTGTGCATCCATCATATTCCCGTCTGACGTCATTATCGAGCGTTGCGCAATAGGTAGAAAAGGTTCATTAATGGTAATAATCTTTGTAAGTGAAAATTTCCATTTTGTTTTGTCAAAAATAAGGCATAGTAGTGGAATAAATCATTAATTTTCCTTGCAGAAATGAAATATGAAAATTTGTTCACCCGAAAAAAAAATCACGTGTTCTGTTGAAAAAATTGTCAAATTTCATTTCTGCAAGGGAAATAAATGCATAATATTCAGGTATGAGCAGTATTCTTTGACGTATTCACATTGTGTGGTATTCCACCCTTGTTGAAGGTTTTGTAGAGACATCCAGATTTATAAATTCCCTCTGTTTTTCGTGTGGGTGGACTGCGGCTCTCTGACATTTTCCCAATATCTTTTCATTTTCATATTAACGAAAACCTGGTTTCCTGATCGGTTGCTTTTGGGTTTAAAACTAGCAGACAGCAACTGTGAGTAATCTTTCGATGTCGATAATTTTGTTGTATCATTAACTACTTTTAATTGTATTTGTTGTTGGTTTCCAGTATCGATCCCAGGTGCTAAATATCATTTTTAATCTCGTTAAAAGACTACTGCCCCAGGTTAGGTTTGAACGCTCATAAACTGATTTAACCCCGCCACATACTTAATTTGCCTGTTCCAAGCCAGGAACCTGTAGTCTAGTTTTATTGTTGATTAAGTAGTCATTTATTGTTGTTCGTTTACCATTTTTAATATATTAGGTCGATTGTCGTGTTTTATGAATAGTGGATCATGTCTTTCTGGCATATATTCCATATTCTTTCTTTTAAATATTAAAGACAAAAGACAGTCATTTACAGGAAAAAATATGTTTCACAGAAAAAACCCTCGGGTGAGCTAAGACATAATAGATTTTTTATTTCTTTTTATTGCTTCTGTGTATTTTTTCTAGACATGAGAAATACAATTTAAGTCCTTTAAAGTTCAAATGTTTAACGTTATTCTATAACTACTCCCCAATGACTATTACTGTAGTTTTTTTTTTTTTGTCTCTTTAGTTCTTTAAACTTAGTTCTGACTTTATCTATAAATAAACTACAAGAAAAAGATAAAAATTGGTATATGGGGAAGTCGTGATGAACACGCAATACAAATCAAGACAACACATCAGAAGTAAAATCATAATCTCATTTAAAAATCTATACGCCATGTTTATTTTCTTGTCCATGTTTTCTTTTTTCTTTAAATTCAATATTTGCAACTACTAAGAACGAGTTATTATTTCTCAGTTTTAGATTACTAAGTATAATATCCTTCTACAATGAGAGTCCAAATAACAATACAGGTTAATTTCTTTTTAAAGCGATATTCTGCACCAGTACATAATGTTTAATATACTAACTATAAATTTACAAGTGGTCCGTTGAATCTTACTTGTTCTGAATAATCTCATCCAAAAAGGATTTCTACATGGAACTGTTATTTTTTCTTTACTTTACTTAAGTACAAGATTGGTAATGGATTTTGGTTTTAACAATTCATTACTAAATTATTTGACGTATAGTTTTTTATTTCGTCCCGTTTTAGAAGCTTAACTTATCATGTTCATGGCCTTGCTTTCCATGACTACGATAATTTACTACAACATTATTTATTTGTGTTAAGTGTATTGATTTTTTAATTAAGTGTCTTGTTAAAATCTGTTGATAAAGTAGATACAGATATAAGTTTAACTGTGTAGATCAAATTCTTTATGTAACCTAGGGTAGAGGGCGAGGGTCGTTAAGGCCCATTTATGGTCCAAATATTTGGCTAAAAATGAAAATTGGCTAATAACTATTGTTTTGAATTTTTTATTGAATAATGCCTTTAAAAAGAAAATCTAACAGAAGTTTTAGTTTAATTAGTTCTACAATGGTCACATGGCACATAGAAAATGCTTTAAATGTGAAAATACTGAGGAATGAATTAATTTGATGCAATATTTGACACTATTTTATCGATTTTAATATAAATCGCACAAAAACATCACAAACAAGCTTTGCACAATTGAAGATGTAACAAGTACAAATATTTATTCGTGATGTTTTTGTGCGATCATATCTTTTTTTAACAAAGCACCTCCAAAAATTGAGTATTTTTACCTAAAATTAAATTCTTGTCAAAATAGTCATATATACCCTTTCATTTGGTCGAAATGACGAAAAGTATTCAAGAAAAAGTAATAAATTACTAAAAGACTATTATTAAACAGCATTTTCACAAGAACTTACTATTGTGTCACAAAATTTAAAATTAAGGCCAAATCTGGGGCTTAACGTACTTACTCCCTTTGCCTTTGACCCCAATGAAAGTTGTGGTTTTTTGGTACCAAAAATATTCTTAAAACCATTAAGAACTCATTAAAAGTAGTTACTTTATACCACTGGAAATTCTTGATTGCTTGCCATTTTTGAAGACATTCAAGTGCGGTCTCCTTGAAAAAAACTCCGTATCTCTGCTGCTTTATAACTATCTTATGTCAGAAACGCATGATACATTTAATAATTTCTGTAACATTTTAAAACATTGTAATCTCCCGCGCTGCAATAAGAAAAAAAAACGACAACCAATCATAAAAGACAAATTCCGAAATCCAAACATAGTAAAAGAAGTCTCGAGTCCAAATAAATCGAAATAGAAAGCTATAACCAGCGCTAGGGACAATTGCTAGCTGCAATACATTTCGAAGCCATTTCGTATTTAAAGTGCTTTTCAATGTAAACAAATGTAGCAAATTTCTAATAAATCATTATTTGATAAATTTCAATTGATCAATACAAATGAAATTGAAATAAAGTAATTTTGGAGGAGGGTATTTTTTGGTTCGGAATTTTACCTTTGTAACGCGACATAAAGAGTGTTTATAGACGGTCAGAAATACAGTTTTTACTGCAAAATCACGCATTTCATATTTCGTTGTAAACAGAAAGTCTGATTTGTTTCTATTTTGATGAAAAATTTCTTTCCTTAAGACTCAACATCAAATTATTATAAAAATAAATCAACAGCCCGCCTCATTTAAGTGTTTTATGACGGCCGATCTCTGTTAGAGGAATATCACATAACTTGTGGGTTCAAACTGCTGAGGTGTTCATAGTTTTACCACTTCTGATATCCTGTTGTTAACATTATATTTATATGAATTTTTATTTTTTCCAATCAGTGTTTTCATAATTTTTTGGGCTTAATATTTTTTTGTTTTCTTCAAATCAATATTAAAAGAAGGCTAATGTTAATTTTTTAGGCAAAATATGTTTTAACTTTCTTTCAAATCATGAAAAAAACAACTATTCATCTCATTTGTTTAATTAATTGAAAAGGAGTAGGTTTTTGAATCCCATATTTGACCAAATTTTTTATTTTGTGACATAATAATAAGTCGTTGTAAATATGCTGTTAATAAGCCCGTTTTAATTATTAATTACTTATTCTTATAAACTTTTCGTCATTTCGACAAAACGACAAGGTATAGTTTACTATTTCAACAGAAGTGTAACATTTTCTGTAAAAATACTAATTTTTTTAGGTGTTTTAGAACCATTTAAACTAAAATTACCACCAAACAGTAATCTATACTTTCGGTTAGTGTGATATTGAAACTTTAAAAGAATTATATTATCTCTTAAACCGTATCAGCTACAAAGTTTTCTTGTGCTTTTTTATTTATCATTCCTTTACATAACCTATCCTAATAATGCCCAGGGTTATCCTAATAATGCTAAACGTCTGCGTATCTAACATTTATTTAAAACCTATCCCATTGAATTTAAATCAGGGATGTAAGACACAGATACGTCTGCTACATCTAGAAATTAACAGCAGGTATGGGTTAAAAAAAGCGTTACGACAACAGAGAAATGACTTTGAATTTTTCATCCATTGAAGACCTCACCGTTTATGTGTAAACAAAAAGGTGGGGTATTTACCTCTCAGCTTATACGGTACTCCAGTGCATACGCACCCTGTCAGGATTTTGTGATAGAGGGTTGCTGTTGCTGACAACAAAGCTGCTCTACTAAGGATTTCGAATGGAATGCTAAAAGATATCCCTTCCATGAAATATCCATTTCACAAATTATTTTGGATATCTTACATTATAATTATTTCGTTTCCGCTCCCATAACGCTTTTGAATACCGCCGATTCTGGCTAACCCATGGCTAAGAACACCAAGTGACACGAGGAGTATCACTAGTGGAACAGCATGTGCTTATTCTTTTTATCCTTGATGATTAATAAATATAATACAAATAACAAGTGTACTGAAAAGGTAGGAAAAGTGTGTTTTTTCATCACGCTTTCATTGAATGAAACGATTATTTTAAACTGGTAACACTCTACAAAACGTTATCGCGGAAAGATAATATCGCATGCAATATTTAATCATCACATTTAATTTTCACTTAATATTATTTATGGTTTATTTTAGTTGGAGGCAAAACGTCTCAAAGCCTGTGAGGAGAAAAATATGAAGATGGCAGAATTAATTCCAGAATATGAATAACGAGAAGTCCTGTGGACGAAGTGGTACGTATTGTATTGGTCATAAAGGGGAAAATCGCAAACAACAGATAACTAACATCATTAACATTAAACAAATATCGGATAACCTAGTATAACATTAATATCAAATAAACAATATATACAGTCCGCCAAAATTTTAGCATCATCTTGGTTTTGATAATATTTGTTTTTGGACAGACAAAAAATGGTTTAGAGGTTTAATTTGCTTGTAAACCTTTATTTCTTTATTAAATATGAATCAACGACCTTTATTAAATCAGTGTTCCGAATTGACAAAGGACATTTAGGGTACATATTGACCAAATCAAAAAAGGCGAAACATCAACAACACAAAAGACGATTTTAAGTTTCACTTTGAGATCTTTTTTACACTCTTCTCAAAATGATACAGGTATAACTTTTATTCAGATGAATTATTAGTACATATCCTGTCATTTAACGTTGAGATCATTAGTATCTGGTATAACCGCCGCGCTTCCGAAATAAAACGCCTCCCCATTCAACTGATAAACGCCGAAGCCTATATGTGGAAACCTCTGCCATTCGGCGACAAGAGTGACTCGTAATTCCTTCAGGTTTCGGTAGTCGCTGATTGATTTTACGACCGATAAAATCCCATACATGTTCGATCAAGTTCGTGACATGGAGGGTCATGGAAATGTTTCAATGGACTCTGCTTCAATAAAGTCTCTTACAATCTGGGCTAGATGTGGCCGAGCGTTGTCATCTTGGAACACTGGTCTGTCTGCAAGTGCAAAATGAGGCAAAACATGGCTGTCCAAGATGTCATCTCGATATTTTTGGCCATTCAGGGTACCGTCAATAACCTGTAACGGAAGCTTACAGTCATTTGTAAAGCAGCCCCACAGGGTACCATTTGTAAAGCAGCCCCACAAGGTACGCCACCGCCATCATATACAGTAGTTCCATTGTTGCTGCTCAGTGCTGTATACCGTTCCCACCAAACACGCATTCAACAGTCCACAGGCTTCAACAGGAACCGGCTTTCATCGGACCAATGAATTGTGACCCTTTGGTATCTTCGAATTCTTTTTTCGTTTCCAACTCCGTAGGTTCCAGTGACGATGGAGTTAAGACCACTGAAGGCGTGTCTGGCGGTGTCTACGGGTTATTTCTGGACGTTTCACGGGTCTATGAGCACGCAAACGAAAACTATGCAGCCTGTGAACAACAGTTCTTATACTTATGCGACTACCAATCCGCCACATACATCTCAATTGCACTGCCGTTGAAAATGGCTGTAATCTGGCTTGACGATGAAGGTAACGGTCTTCTCTAGGGGTTATTTTACGGGGTCGACCAGATCTTGGGTGGTCTTCGGCGGTTCATGTGTGTCTATGGAGTGCTAAATTTCTGCTATTCACAGAATTGTTCACTCCAAAATTGGCTTCTATTCGGCGATTACTTAGGCCGGCGCTGTTCATGCCAACAGCTTTCAAACGTTCGGCGGTTCTCATTTTTCGTCTTATCGTTTCAAAAAGCTATTTCAAATAATCATTAAAGGAAAGATGCACGTGTAATCGGTCTAAACAATGTTATGTTAAATTTGAAAGAAATTTTGGCGAAACAGGTTTTTGAAACCTGATTTAAATGTTCGATGATTTATCGATTGATTTTTCATAAAGGTAATGATGGTCAATTTCATGTGCATTATTTGATGTTTACTAAATTGCCTTATTAGATAAAATATATTGAAAAATACTTTGGTGATGCTTTACTTTTGGCGAACTGTATTCTTGTTTTTCCAATTCTTTTTAATTTTTAGAAACGGTTTTTGTCACAATGGCAGATACCCATCAATGAGTAAACTTGTTGATTTATTCAAAATTGGTGACATAATTGTGGAAGAAATCGGGCATTATATCTGAAGAAAACTAATAAATATAAGATGTGAAATATTATCACCCTTGGAAGGAAGCTGAAATTAATTGCCAAGAAGAATCCAATGGTGATATGTTATTTAGTGTAATCTACAAACGATGTTGAACACATTTCAGGCGTATATAAACTTATCATTGTACTATATATAAGAAACTACATTTTTATATTATGGATTTGAAATTTCAACCGTGGACCTGATACCGGTATTGAACTTATTAAAGTGCTTTTATTTGACCATTCAATCACAGTTTGGTTGACATTGGCTCAGTAGATTCCGTTAAGATGATCTTCTAGTTAAAAATCCATAGGGTCATGCTCACGGAACCATTCCAATAAGTTTCGTCCAAATTGGTCTATGAGTTTCATAGTAGAAGGTTTTTGCTATAAATTGCTGACAGAAGCAGGACTAATATAATCGGGGTAAAATCTGCCCCTGTTACTTGATCATTCCTACAATTGTGTCAACTGAAAGAATTTACGATGTGCAAGGCTAAAAACTATCTCAGAAATGGAGAGAGACATCATTACAGGTATTATTTTCCTATGGAATCATTTTTCGGTTATACTCGACAGTTTACATCTCTTGCATTAAATAATCTCACCCGGAAAAAGAGATACGGATGAAATCAACTTTTTATACAAAAAATTCTATACTATGTATTATCACATATTTAATAGTATTAAGTTTCTTTAAAGCATTGTCAAATATGAAACAAATTTCACTAGGGTAATTATGCCCTCATGGCTGATACGACTAAAAGAATTAAATGAAATAAATAAATATTAAAAAAAATAATAAACAGGAAAAATATATTATTATTATTTTTAAAAACTGAAATTTAACAGGTATCATTGAATTTCAGTACATATTCTCGTCAATATAATCTATTCTAACGCCTCACAGGAAGTGTGTGTTCTTTTCCGAAACGTGGCAAACCAGTATGAAATTATTAGTAATAGATGAAGCCCACTGTATTTCTGAGTGGGATGACAAATTTAGTCAAGAATATCAACAGTTATCCGAATTACGTAGCTTCTTTCAAACTCAGGCTATGAAGTTGCATTTACAGCTACTTAAGCCAAACAAATTACATCGGACATAAATTGCACCTTCAACTGTCTGACAAAAACACCGATATTGTATACAAATCATCAGATGGACCAAACATGTTTATTCAGGTTTTAAAACGAGAGAGTACGGAATACGACGTGTCACTAGGCTGACTTATTGAGCACATACGATTGAACATCATTTACTGTCGATCTATTGATACGGTCTCGGAAATTTTTTTAACCTTTAAACACTCACTCGACACAGATGCCTACTTTGATAAGAAGAGACAAGCTGGTAATATTTTGATACACATCATTATTCGAAAGAAAGGATAATACAGGATTTAAAAATGGGAAGTAGTCGAATCATATGTGTTATTGCCACAGTTGCTTAATGAATGGGATTGGATAAGCGAGATGTTGAGCTTGCTGTCCAAAATCCATTATATCTTACTGGTCAGAAGCAGAGCGTTGTGCACGAGATTGGAGACCAGGTGGAAGTTAAAAGGTTTGGTGGGAACAATTGCCACTCAGTTACCGTAATAAAATAACAATCAGTAAGAGATTTTAGATAAAATTTTGCTAATTTTCTGTGGTATATAATTGAACCTTGTACCCTTGCACCAAATCACGATAGGAAAAAGGTCACATGGAAAAAGTAACAGAAAAAAATAACATCACATATTTTTCAGGATCATACGGTATATAAAATTACACAGAAGGTTTTCAGATATCTTAAAATTTTTATTTTATTTGTTTCCTTAAAGCCAAATATTAGGGAGGGTAAATTAACAAAAACAGAAAACAAAATTTAAAATTTTCATAAAGTTGTAAATCAAATATTCTCCGAATGTAAAGCAAAGTGTGCAATGTAAAGATGTAAATAATTATTGTAATTGTATATAATATGTGTTATTAATGAAAAACGAACTTTAAATGTAATTTTATTTTCATGCTTTGGTGACAGGAAATGAAATGACTAGCAGAAGATTAAATGACAGTTGAGGCCACTTTTCAATCTTGTAATTGCCTCTATCAATAATTGTTGTTAATCATCAACAACTTTTACTTTTATACACTTAATGAAAAGATTTAGTAATTTTAAAGGTTTAAATACTTCACTATAAAACAAAAGTAAAAGACACCGAAAATAACTTGAGGTTTCAATTTCAAAGTAACAAAATAAAAAAATACAAAAATTTATATTATTTACAACACAATATAACAATTTTTATAATGTTCATATATATTGTGACTTTTTTCCTTGTGACTTTTTACCTATGACTTTTTTTTTCGTGATTTTCATTCCTTCATTCTAATTGAAGTAGGGGAATTTTACCTATGATAGAAAGTCGTTACCCATATTTATTATCTTTAACAAAAGCCAAAATCTGATTAACAAGAGTCAAGCATAAAAAAACACTAAAATCAATTGGCAAAGTTATCCTATATTATGACCATATAGTTTAAATAATTGTCTTTCAACTCAATTTTGTTTATTCCTTTCAACTCAATTTTGTTTATTCAGACATATTCCTAAAAATAAATTACTGAATATCAGTACTAAGTTATTTGGACAATTTAATCATTTGGTCAATTAACATTTCAGCAATAATGTTTTCTAATCAAGAAGATCTTTTAATTTCTTAAAATATTAAATTTTATAAATAACAGGATTTGGTTGCACAAACGTCAATTAATTTAATAGTCTATTAAGATTTAATTCACAATTAAATCTTTAATTTAGAATTAGTTAAAAGCATGATTTAATAGTGTTGCACAACAACTTATTAGGCAATCTATTACTTAATTTACAATTAAAATTTTAATTTACAATTAAAATTTTAATAGATTCCATAATTCATGATGCTGTCATAGCTACGCGCGTGCATTTTTGCGATTTACTTCAATTCGCAGACGCCGCCATCGTTATGGACGCTGAAAAAAAGAAAAGAAGCTCAAACTGGGATAGTTCAGAGGTTTCTCTGCTAAGACAGTTGGTTGAACAGAACATAAAAGTCATTAGGGAGAAACAAACCAACAGTTTAACCAACAAAATGAAAAATGATGTTTGGAATAACATTGCGGGCCAGATAAATGCATTGGGAATCCATTCTAGGTCACTGGGAGAAGTTAAAATAAAATGGCAAAATATGCAGTCTTTTGCCAAGAAGTCGTTTGCTGAGGTACAGAAGCACGCTCGTCAAACAGGGGGTGGGCCTCCAGCTAAACCTCTGGACCAAGTAACCCAAAACATTGTGGAGATGATGAAGGACACCGCAAGTTTTGTTGGTCTGAACGGTGAAGAATCACTTATAATAGAAGGTGTTTATCTACATTTTAGTCCGATTATAATAAACATCCCAATTTGTGCAATATCATAGCCTAAATAACATAACCTTAAATTGCTCATCATAAGGTTTAGGGATTTGTTTGGGTTTAAAGAATGTGGTTTTTCATAAGAACAAAAATCAGCCAACCCACCTTGGTCAGGCCACTCAGGGGCAGCTGGATATTATCTCATCGTACCATTACAAAGAACAATTGAATTATGAATTCCTTACCTTTTCTGTCTCTTCCCGCAAAGATATCGTCCAACCCATTGACACAAAACAAATGTAACTGTTACAAATCAACACACTTCGCTTCTCCTGCGTTTGATCAACGTCATTCTAGTGAAGGTCGAATGTGACGTTAAGCGTGTACACGTATGTGTGACTTCAAGCACCTGTTTACACATACATAACTTAGAGGCGTCCATGCATAACTTCAGTTCCGCGTTAAATTAAAAAAATACCAACGAATTCATTTAAAAGGGGGGTACGCGAATTCATTTGAAAAGGAGTGTACGATTTTTTGGCAACTTTTTTCTACAACATATATAAAGTGAAATATTGGTTTAGAATCTGTTCAGGTACGGTACTTTGGGTTCTAAGCGTGATGCGTGATTGACACGGCTTTTTCAGTAAGTGTGGCCAGGGAATTCCTAAAGATTTTATCGTAGAAATGTATAGTTACTATGAAGGGACAACCATAAAACTCGGGGTCCTGAAAAATATTCTGATTCCCAACTTTATGAAAAAAAAATCTGGCAAAGTCTGTAAGAAAAAAAAATATTCTGATTCCCAACTTTATGAAAAAAAATTCTGGCAAAGTCTGTAAGAAAAAAAAATATTCTGATTCAGTTTTCCCCTACATGTATATAGGCATACAGCCTAATCTCTTCTGTCACAAAAACATATCCCCTTTTTAAATTAAGTGATCGTTCCCTTACCCCTCATGTGAATCGGATGTTGCAAAGTATTTTAATAGGGAAAATATTTAGATATTCTGCAATTCCCGAATCACGCTAGGGATTCTTCAAGTTTTTTCGATCGAATTTTAATGCTTACCGAATAACCGGCACTGACCATGCATCAAGGTAAGAAGACCCCCTTACACGCGATTTGAGAAAAACTGCTTTCGTATTAAAGTAGTATAATTTAAATATTTTCCAATGTTGTGAAAACGGGAAAGTTCTACAATATAACGCATACGCGAAATTTTTGTTTAGTTTTTTGAAGCGATTTGTCGCAATTTTTCCCCCCAAATCTAACATTAGACTATATCGGGGAAAACTGGAATCAGAATATTTTTATTCTTACAAGCTACAGACCGGAAATTTTTCTTTCATAAGGTTCGGAATCTAAATATTTTTTTCAGGAAAAACCATGACCCCCCCTCCTTTTTCAGAGTTAAATGGTTGTTCCCTAATGTATTCTGCCTGAATGAACATTTAAAACTCTTCTTGACATAAACTACTGAGCCAATTGAACTGTTTTTTACCTGCGTCGTGGAAGGCGGATGCAGGTCTAGTAACCGCTCGACTCCGTCCGCCCGTCCGTCCGTCTGTCTGTCCGTCCGTCCGCAACACGTCGTACACTAACTCAAAAACGCTTTATCCAATTTTTCTCAAATTTTAGTATGTTGTTGGGATTGATGATGCCTGGTTCCCTTTCGTTTTGTTCGAAATTCTGATTTG
>JAULBM010001655.1:0-12003 GCA_032357055.1 Geukensia granosissima | reverse complement strand
TAGCAAATATTATTTACCTAACCACATCTACGGTTCACGTATTGCTTTTCTTTTTTTAAAGAAAGCAACTTGTTTAATAATTCTTTTAATCTGAAATTTAGATATTATGTCAATATATACAATTAAACTTTGTTTTTGTGTTTAATAGTTATTATTTTATTCAAATCAGATAAAAACGACATCATAATTTTTCGGTTAATGTGGTTTAATTTGAAATATACAGTAAGAACAATAGTGACTGAATACTTTCATTTGTCTTTGTATTTATATGTGTGATGCAAAACTTAATCAATTTTCTTTATTTAACTTCTCTATAAGTTTGGGTTGAATAATCAATTTTCTCAAAAACAAAACAATGAAAGTACGAATAGACAGAATTTTTAGTGCGAATGCGTAATGATTATTACAACTGACAAATCTAATTATATTACTATTATTTTTCTAATTTACTGTTTAACCTCCAAATTATTAAGTGCACTTTTACATGTGTAATATGTTGTTTCATCTTAAAACAATATCCGTCACAACCACAAGTATCCAAATGTTAGTGACAGACAGTGTAAAATGCTTATCTATTGTTAATCACTCCAACCTGCATGAGGTGCATTTGAAAGTCGAACAGACCGAATAATTTACGCCTATCTACTGACATATAGGTCCATTTATGCTGCATTCTTTTCCTATGAATGGACAGCCGTAAAAGCAAGTTTGAACCGACTTTACAACAACTTAATTTTTGCAAAAAGTAATAGAATGTGTGGCTAATCTAAGAGAAACATTTTTCTTATGACGAGCTTTAAACCCGAAATAAATATCATTGATTGATTGATTGATTGATTGTTGCTTAACGTCCAGAGGCAAATATTTCGTGCATTCGAGATGGTCGAGTATTTATTCATACCGCCCGACCAAAGGACGCACATTCAGAAGCAGTTCTGCCTACAGGCGGAGAAACCGAACAGCCTTTTTCTATACCCCTTAAAAAACGAAATAAATATCAAGTATATATATAGATCGAGTGACTAACTCAATTTTATACTTACATTTTAATAAATTCATCAGAAGAAACAACTGATAAGAAGACTATTAAATAACTTCACTTAACTTATGGCAGACGTTTGTTGGCTGAGGGCGGCCGGGTATAATCCCTACTAAAGCGGTGTACCAGATGTAAAAATACCCGACTTCCCCTTCACAAAGGTTGTGCTGGGGGAATAGGCACTGGGTATCTCTGTCTTCAAGACGCTGCTCCTGTAAAAGATGTGTCTCTTGTTGTGGGGTTTTCTATAAATGTACAATCCTTCCGGAAGGAGACGTGAAAGACGCCCCATGTTTACCATATTCTAAGCACGTTAAATTCCCCTTTTCATATAGCTCATATTGAATGGTCACTAGATGGCCAGTTTCGACCTGTAATTTTTCCAGTGGAAGTCAACAAGAGGTCCCTCCATGCCCACTGGGCTTTAAGCATCAGTCGATCAATCAATCAAAATGTTATTTTAGGTTTAAGTAGTGGAAGATTTGGATTGTCTTCCTTGGTACAGAAAAGGTTTTAGGTAGATGGTTTGTATTGAAATAATGCAAAGAATGACGTAAAACTAGCTTGTTTTTATTGTTAAAAGTATATGGAAAAGAGAACTAATGCCGTTAGTAAGTTCTGACAACATTTTTTGTTAAAATGAACCTAATAAAACAAAAATGTAATTTAAAAATATGCAATAGCGCAAAAATATGTTAAGAGCTCTATAACACGACCATAGTATGGCTAAAGTTAATTCAACACTGGATCTTTTTGAAACTTTATTGACCACCAATTTCTTCGGAACGTTCGGTGGTAATTCCCCATTTAAATGAGTACTTTCCCTTCCCTTTTCTTCACTTCCAGTTAAGTCTTCTAATCATTCTTTGTTTTCTGTGATGAAGCTAAACGTCAAATCTAATACAATTGATTTTCAAAGTATCATTTACTGACACATTGTTACACCACTTGACAGTTTAAATGGAGGATCGAGAGCTCAAAATATGTTTAATCTCGTCACATACTTTTTGTATGTTTAACTGTTACTGTTTTGCATTGTGAGCTAAGCCTAATACTCTCTTATTTATTCTGTTTGGCCATTTACAGCTTGTATTACAGTATGGTAACATGTAGATATTTAGTTACTTTTGGATGGATGTCTCTTTGACAGTTAATCACATACCCCATTTGTTTTGCAACCCTCCCTTAGGGCGTTTGAAGTATAGAAATAGGCCGTTCGGTTTCTCCGCCTGCAGGTAGAACCTTTGCTAAAGAAGTCCGTCAGTTCAAGCGAAATGTATAAAAACTCGACTTGTCCATCGCATTGGTTGTCCTTGGAAAGAAAATGAACTAGGTATCTCCGTCCTGGAGGCACTATTCCTCTAAAAGAGGCAATCCTGGATGTGGGGTGTATAAACTTATAATTCGTTCAAAGACCCGTGTTCAAAACGGGTCACGTTTTAAGCACGTTCAAACCCTCTTGTAACAGCTCATTTTGTGTGGTCAGTAGGTGGGCGTTACAAAGTTACGACTATATCCAACCCGTAATTTTTCCAGTAGCAGTCGCCCCCTACTGGAAGCATAGGGGCGCAATATTGTAATGCAGTGAAATAATCCAAAATGGTTTAGACTTTTAACTTCCATTATTTGAATACTTTATATAGAAGTTTCATATGAGCCCAATGAAAGTTATGCTTTATCGTTGTTTATGTACAAATTTAGAAAAAAAATACCTCCTTCCCTTACGAAATCACATTTATCCAAAATGGATATCGAAAACATCACATATGTCCAGAAATAGTGAAATAGACTAGAAAAAGTTATTCTAATGCAATTCTTTTGTAACACCTTATTTTACCGACTAGCATATTTTATGTCTAACAAAAAACTACCTTGACAAAAATTTTATCCAAATTTGAGTCGTACACAAAGTCTATAAACGCTTGTAGTTCACATATTACAAAGGAAGTTCATAAGACGTTTTTTTAGCGGACAACGGAGCCACCGTTTCACGGAATTTCTTTTTTTTTGTCGGATTTAAAAAAAAAATCAAAGGTTTCGAATTACAGTTGCATTAAAATGGAGACGACTGTATTGTATTTTAAACTTTTCGGACGTAAATATTAATTTCACTGTCACAAACATCCGTTTACCTTCGGTAATCTCAATTTAGACAGTAAAATCCACGATTTACCAGCTTTAAATACAATATAGTTATCTCATAAATATGAAACAAATCAGTGCGTTAACAGATATTTTTTATTGAATATTAGAAAAAATGGGGGATTTACGGATTATAGTTTTTAAAAACTTTTCACATTTTAGGATTTATATCGATGAAGGTCAAATAACTGAATATTGTATTTTCTTTGCTATTCTCGGCAAATATACATACTATGCAACCACCGGAGAGGTTCTACCTCCAAGTGGAGAAAATGAACGTCCATTTTTAACTATGATAAGGGAAAAAATAATATCCGGTTTAGCTATCTTTTTTATCACTGTTAATCAATTTTGAATTTCTATCCATCATCCATATCTTCATCGTCATCATAAATGTCGTTGTCCAAAGCATCACCTAATTGTCGTATTAAGTACACTTCAAACCATTTTGGCTGAGCAAACCAGTTTTCTGCCATTTGTCATCCATGATCATAACATACATCTGGTATAACAGGTTTTGCTATGTTTCCTCTTTTCCAGATACCAGTTTGGTAATTTACACTTCTGATGTGCTGTTTGAGGCTTTTTCGGCAAAGTTGAAGTACACTACGTGAAGATTTCTTTTACCCAGGGTCTTACCGATCATTGGATAGAATCATAAACATTTAACAGCCTCATTACCACCACTTGCGCCACCATGGGATGTTGAGTGTTTCATAAATGTTTCCTCTGTTGTTTTATCCACAGCTTATCTATTTCCTGGAACAAATGACCTAGCCATACCAATGGCTCCTCTCTTAAATAGCTCGGTCCCACCTGTATTAGAATCTTCTATGGTGTTGTAGAGAAAGACAAATAAGGAGAAATATCTGTCCACCAAAGATTAAAACAAGTCGACCGTAACATACTGAGATCTGCTTCACAACAAAAAAATACAAGTTGAAGAGGTAATCGTATTTTGTCTGTGTAAAACATCCAAATTTGAGTAGTCGTTTTAGTTTCTCAATTTCTTTCACCCTGTTGGTAATCGCATAAATCTTTGAAGTATTCTTACTATCCAGCATCCGCCTGAATCAGATATAAGTTTTCTAAGTCGAAAATTAAACAAACTATTCTAAATTATATACGGTAAGCTTTCTCTCGGAATACTAGCATAAGGCTTTGATTCTCCTTTTGTCACCAAAATTTTTTTTTACCACAACAGGTCCAAAGCTACCAGCAATGTCTTGTGACTGACTTGACCGACTGTATTGCTTTCACTACCCCGTTGATCCATTGATAGGCTCGTACCATACTAAACAATCTTCGAAAAAAATATCTGACATAACACGCCTTCGTTACTTGAGTTGTATACAATAAGACATGTAGCGGTATGTAACAAGCTATACCAAAATAACAAACGTGCGAATGGCAAGGAACGCAGAGGAACAAACCTATCACTTCTGAGAGAATATCATCTTTCCGTCTTTTCAGTCGGGTTTTGCACCGGGTTTGCATATAAAGCAAGCATGTGCATAAGTTAACTGCAGACTATGAGACGTCGATGCTCGGCTACCCAGAGGAGAGCAAATTGCCGATCCACTTGCAATCGTGGACCCGATATGCCAGGTACTTTCAATCTACACCGCCGGTTCCATTCGTATACCTTTCCGGAATATATTTGTAGTCTCGCCATGGTCAATCTGTCTCACTGACCACTTTACGACAGGCAACTCATGCTGTGCCACACATCCTTCTCCTCTCTTTTTCGGCCACCCAGTTTGCATTTTTACATTTTACATCCAGGTAATTTTTGTTAGCACAATTTTTGTTTGTAACATGTTAGTTTCTATTTTGTAAATCCCCGAAGTTTAAAGTTTTGTTTTTAGCATATTCGGAAGTGTTGTCGGTTGGCTGAGGTACAGCAAAAAACGTGATTGTGGTTAAGCTTTACTGTCTTTCATTTCAAGTGGGGAGAAGACCTGATCGGATCGCATTTTAAAGAAGAATACTAATAAAGTACTAGTATGTCAATCCGTGCTGGTAGCTTAATTATGACAAACTTGCTGAAAAAAAGACTAGATAACGGAGTGCGCCAGTGCTTGACCCAAACAATTGACCTAGCGCGGCCGATAGGGGAAGCCCTGTCGTAAGTGGGAGGCTCCCGGGTCATAATACGCAAAGGCTTGTCGTGGAACATAGTGGGTGGCTTGTTTTGGAGAATGAATAGCCCTATACACTTAAATTATTCCTTTTGTAGTTTTAGAAGAAGAGAGAAAAGACGGCTGATGCGGCATCGCATGTTAAAATTTCGTCCCTTTGCATACTTCATATTCCACTTGCATTCAGAGGCCGTTGCCTTGTTGTGTGCAAGCCTACCCCAACTCTCATTAATTGCTTGAACTTGTTCAATCCCTGTATATGCATTAAATATCTGTTGCTGGACGCTAGGCAAGCAACCAATGAAAACTCGAAGGCTTATGAAAATTGTCCGATTTAAAATTCAGAAGGTATCGCTGCATCACGACCACGAGGAGAATACTTTGTTATTACGTCAACACTATAGGGCTTGTGTTTCTCTAGAAATTTTTAGTTTCCCAGAAGTTGCATAAACCCAGTTTTGGTAGTTAATGTATATAAATATTCAAATCTTGCATCAGATAATAACTCTTTACACTTTTGATTTGATTCTTCTCCATGGTTTTCATATTGCAACAACTAAATAAATGCTATTTCGAAAATTTACAGATATATTTTTAGATCTGACTCCTAGACTAGTTATTTGGATTGAATTATCGACAACAAAATACAAGTACGTATTGACAAGGTTTTTGGTGCTTATGAGAAATAAATATTACAACTGTCATATCGAATTATATTTCTTTTTTTTACGGTTTAACCTCCGACTAATTTAGTACAGTTTATTGTGTAATAGGTTCTTTCATCTTGACAACAATATCCGTCGCAACCACAAGCAGCCGAGAGTAAGAGACAAAGAGTGTAAATTCATTTTGTTTTGTAAATGACTAGGCTGTGATGGTTTATTTGAAAGTTGAACAGACCAAATAACTTGTGACTGATGTCTACGTTCGTTTAAGTTGCTTTATTTGAGGAGGTAATTGGATCTTATCACAGTTTACGAAGAATAAATCTTGCCAATCACAGATCACGAGATATTAACTTGTCAATCACAGTTCACGACAAAAGGTTTAATTCATGAAAAAACAGAAAAGAACCTACAAATTGTACTCCATACTCCCCGACGACACGTATCGTTAGACACTCACAAGTGGAAACAGTGAATAAGGGGATTATTTTCCCATCAATACGATGGACAAATAGATCAAAATTTTCTCCAAAAAAAAAAGAAAATGATTTTACTCACGAAGAACGAAGTACTAGATTGATGGGTATTAATCTCATCACAATTCACAGAAAATTAACTTGACGGAAAACGAATCCAAAAAATTGAATTGGCCGATAACGAATACGAAATTAATCCATCAGTCCCCGCTAATTTTCATTTTTATTCCTAGGAAAAATAGGGGAAAGGATATGAATTTTTTTCATTCAGAATTTACACCCTTCACATATAAAAAGAGGACGAGCACTTAAAAATAACTGACTTTTTTATTGATTACGGGTTGATTCAGTTATCAAAAAACTACTATCGGTATTAAAATTGGAACTAATACAGCTCTCGTTAAAGATTTCTAAAGCTAGATGACATGAAGCTATCGAAAAGATTCAATTATGATTTCATTATTTGGACTCTGTTGTTTAAACTGATGAAGGCAATACTCATTGATCTAACTAAATGATATAAAAGATTTTCCTCGTGATCCGAACACTAAAACAAGCATAATATTTTTGTTTAATACAACAATTTTTTGATAGAACGTAGTTATTGACTCAAAAACTAGTCAAACAAGTGTTGATCACTCCTCGTTAGGAAACGCAATGATTGGCATTAAATATTTTATGCGCAATTCAGATAATACTTAAGGTATCTTTTTCCGTTTCTTGCCGAGTGCTTTTGATAGTAGGAACATAAGTAATACCGCTTTGAGTATCTTAAGGAAGCAATTACTACTTGGTCTCCCAGACTTCGGGTTCCTTTCGCTTGTAATTGTGTCTCTGTTATTCTCCTTTGTACTATTTCCCAAGCTGTTTTTATATCATGTTTTCCTCTTCAAGTAATTCAAACGTGTTTGTCAAATAAATTTGCCCAAAAACCACCTGCGAGGGCGGTCGGAATATATGGACACAGAACATTTGATGTGCAGGTTCGAAAGGTAGAACCCCTTTTACGTAAATGGACGTCTTTAAGTTCAAGCAGGATGCTTTAATATTTGACCTCCACTTCGCGCAAAAGTTTTGTCGTAGAAAGATAAGGCAATAGGTATTATGGTCTTGATGAAAGAGACGTCCTTTGGTCGTGGTGAATGTATAGATTCACGACACGTCGAACGAGACGTTAAAGACTCCTGATAGCAGCTCATTTTGAGTGGCCAGTAAGTTCCTTCCCTTATTGGCCACCTGCTAACAGTCCTTATATCCATTTCCCGAAAAATTAATTGTTAAAATATCATCTTTTATCTTTCATTAAACCACAAAAAGTAACCATCATGTCTTGTTACCCGAGATCATTGGTTTATTGCACCATCAAAATGAAGCAAATGTTCAAAGTCAAAAAATTAACATCACACCCAGTGGGAAATTTTTTATTTCAAGTAAAAATGAATTTTTTTCTTAAGCTTCAGCTGCGGCAAACAATTAGAATTCCAACGATATATAATATGATATATTTCATACTTTTAATACAGGTTCGCTTATGTTGTGGAAAAATTCGTTTGGTGTACTTTAAAATTTCATTATTCAACTACCATTTAGATATATTGTCATTAAGAACAATGTCGAGAGTCAGCAAATGTGCAGTGTCTAAAAGACATTAATTACAAGAATCATTTAGGCAGACACCGGATTTCAATTCTTTGCTGTTATGTAATCTTTTGGTACCAAAATGTAAGGCAGCTAGAACTGTGCTTTAATTGTAATCCTCATCAAAGCCACGTGCTGTGTAGCGGTCTTTGGTTAACAAGACGTGACTCTTCGGCTAGTGTTATCAGACAATAATTTAACTGAAAAAGGCAAACCAAAGCTACTAGATAAAAAATTACAAAACAGAATCTTAAATGTTTATAAAATTGATAATCTCAAATTGTTTGGCAAGACTCGACATCTCATTGTTAACCTTTCTCGATCGTTGAAAAAGCGTTGTCAATGTCTTACAATGTGATATTTTATGTAAGGTGAAACGTAAGTACATACTCAAGAGATCTGCACTTGGTTTTTGTCTCGCCTACAACTTGTGTCGCAAAAGCGGGACATATGTGTTACTCGACCGCGGTGGCGTTAACTTTTTTGTTAGCATTATATCGCTCATACTTTTTGACCCAGATTAACAATATTTTGTATGCAGGTAGTACATGATATGAACTTGCCGATCAGTCATACGTCATTTGACCTTTACCTCCTTTTCATTGTTCAATAACCGTAAAAAACGAAAATCTGGGACAAGTACAATTCTCAACAACTGTTATACCTAGATCCACTATATTTGGTCTGTAGTTAGACTATGGTGAGTGCTTGTCAGTCTGTTCTATTTCATCTGGCCTTGACCTCATTTTCATGGTTGAGTGACTTTGCATATTTTTTACACTTAAGTCCATTTCCCAACACCTGTCATACCTAGACTCATTATATTTAGTCTGTAGTTAGATCTTGGTTGGACTTGTCAGTCTTTTACATGTCATTTGACATTGACCTCATTTTCATGGAAGAGTGACTTTGTAAATTTTGCGATAAGTTTCCACATTCAAGTCTTTTACTTAACAACTGTAGTTGCTAGTCCAACATATATTGTCTGTAGTTAGATCTTGGTGAATTCCTGCCAATCTGCTATATGACATCTGACCTTGACCTCTTTTTTCATGGGTGACTTTGTAATTATTTTCACACTCAAGTTCATTTTTTAATAACTTTAATACCTAGACACACCAAATTTGGTATGTAGTTAGATCTTGATGAGAGCCTGCCAATCTGCATTATTTAATTTGACCTTGACCTTGACCTCATTTTCACAGTCAAGTAAACTTTTTGTTTCGTCTCAGTACTCATGTTAATCAGCATTTCCATTTTGCAGGCGAGACATTTCTGTGTCCACTCCTGTTAATATCGGCATTTATTTACAGTCACTTTACCAAAATGAGACTATTACCAGAAATTTCTAAGGCTCTTCTTACTGATGCAGAGGGAACCCTTAGTTTAATTTGGACTCCTGTTTAAATTGATTGGGGTTCTGATGTTTGTGCTTATTAATTGTCACTGTTTTTAACCGGATTTCCAACATTTTGACCTCTAGGCAGGGATTTAGCTAGGGTTTTGAGATCATTAGTCACTTTAGGCTCTAGCACTGTTGACTAAGTTGACGATTAAATGGCCATACAGTGCATCAAATTAAAATTTGTATTTTTTGATACATTAATTTCCACAACAGAATTGATAGTTGGTCGCTTAATGTCCAGTGACTGATATTTTATTCACATTTAGGACGAAAACAAGTATTCGGGTAATTTTCTTGCCAACTGGTGCCATACTTGAACTGTTTGATACGGCTTAATATTTAGCCTAAGCAAATGGAACAAATACGGAACATCATTACGAGATGTAACAAAGGGATATTTAGGTTGCCTATAGCGTGGTAGGGTTAGACCGCTACTGTTTGATCGAGAACTTTTACATTCCACCCAACCAACGGACGCCCCTTTGGGAGGGGTTTTGTTTTCTGGCAGACTAACCATGGCAAGCAAATAATTCCTAACCAAGGTAAAGTATTTATACATTCCGTCCAATCAATGGATGCCCTTTTGGCAGAGTTTTTACCTGTAGGCGGAGAAAACGAACGGCCTACATGTTAACCCCGGCCACATCAATAGAATGAAAATTGATGTCTATGAACATTTTAATGAATCTCATTACAAAATACTTCTTTAAAAGCTGGAAAATGAATACCTCATTTAATAATGTACAAACATGTATAACAAACTAAATTAGAAATCAACATTTTTAAATCAAACATGTAATGCTAAAAGGAATTCGAAGATACCAGAGGGGCAGACAGAAGAAAGCACTGATAAAATACAGTCCACCAAAGTTAAATAAATATAATGATTTTTGATATGCAATAGGTGCATTTAAGGAAGTAACCTCTTATCATGGGCATTAGAACCAAAAGAAAGAATTCCGAGATCTAAACTTTGTAAAAGAAAATCTCCGATCCAAACAAATCGAAATAGGAAGCAAAATCCAGCGGTAAAAACTAATCGACGCAATTCGCTTCGGAGCCTTTCCGTAGCTTCAGTAATTTAAAATATTAACAAATGCAGCAAATTTCTGTAAAATATTATGTGATAGTTTTCATGCCCGAAATGTCTGACAACTGGGCTGGTGAATACCCATTGGGAATCTCTGGTCAACTAGCGGAGGCATCGACCCATTAAAACATAAAAAGCCCGAGATTTTTTCTATTAAAATCTATGGTAGCATGTTAATCGATTGATCGATTGTTGTTTTACGTTCAGAGGCGAATATAAGGAATTCGAATATACCAAAGGGCAGACAGAAATCGTTAAGTCGGAATACAGACAAGACCATGAATATTTCATGCATATTCAGGACGAGAACAAGTAATTAAACAATAAATTATAAATAGGCTAGCTAATTTAACAGCCACAGGATGCCAAATTATGACTGTTTGAGTAGGTTCGGGAAATTTAGCCTCAGCAACTGGTCACCTACGGACCGCTTATCACCAGCTTTTAACGTGTTTAGAGCGTGGCATTTTCACAACATGGGCCACGGCGGTAACGTTGAGAATTTATACATCCCGCTCAACCAACGGACGTCCCTTTAGGAGGGGTTATATCTCCCGGGGGGATAAACCGAGCAACCTTTTTCTAAAACCCGGCTACTCTCGGGATGGTTGAGTATTTATACATGCCGACGAACCAACAGACGCCCCTTTAGCAGGGGTTCTACCTGCAGATGGAGACACCGAACGACCTATTTCTATACTGTACCTCGGCCGCCCTCGGGGGTTATGGTAGCATGCAAGTGGCATTTACATGTAACTTTCAAGAACATCTCAGGATTCGGATAAATACAAACTAGTGATTTGTGTGTTATTTTATTCTTTGTTACAACAACTTGTGGCCATGGTATTGTCTGTTCTTTGATGTGTGCTCCTTAGGTATTATGGAACATTACAAATACCAAGTCGAAGCTCAATTATTATATTTGAATAATCTGTAAATGCAAGAAATGTATTGAAGCCCGAATATGTTGAAATAATACTCTGACATACATTTTATTCATAGTGTATATATTTTATATCAACCACATCCGAAATTCACAGAAACTACCTACAAATAATTCCAAATGTAGGCAAAGGAATTTGATGTAAAGGTGATGTAACGGTTAGCATGACTAATAGAATAAAGAATGTTGTAGGTTCTATCCCCGGACGGGTCGAAGAAAAGCAAGTAAGAATTTAGGGCAAAAACTGGTCGTCCTGAAATCAGAATTAGGCGGTGGGCTAGGTAGGTCTACCGTGCATCCCCAAGGACTTATCCTCACCAACTTTTTTTAATTCGTAATTATACCCTTTTTCATATTTTAAATGTTAACAAGCATAATATTGGGATTCTTTTAGGTTATACTGTGTTTTTTGTACCCCACCATGTTATTTTTGCCTATTTTCGTTTCACAGGTAATTTAAAGTT
>JAULBM010001644.1:0-12003 GCA_032357055.1 Geukensia granosissima | reverse complement strand
TGATATGTTGAATCTTATTAACATTAGATCTCATTTTTTATGAAATCACAGATAACTGGTTCTAGTATTAACCCATCAAGTTGGTGTCTTTACCCAAAATGGTTTAAGTCTCCAAAATTGTGTAAACCCAATACTAGTTTTGGTTTCTGGTTGAAATTTGTCATAAAGATTACCTAATGTGTCTAATAGCAATCTTTTCCCTTTCTTGCATTTTTGAAATGTTACAGTCTGTTTTGACCACTTGTCAACTTGGAAACGTCGTCCCTTTCGAAAAATTCTTGAATCAACTTCAACGTTCGTTTTGTCTTTGATCCTTTACTTTTACGATTCCGACCACCAGTAATCCCAACTGCTCTTTTGATTTCTGTAGACATTCTATATTTGTTAGTTATGTTTACGATAATCATTGTGCTAATGGATCTTTTGTTTTTGGATTTGTGATACTTTTCTCTAAGTTGTTTAACAATAACTTCTCGAAAAAGTAACAGTTTTCGTACTTATCAGGAGATTGTGGTGGAGTTAAAGCCTCTCCTTTAAGTTTTCACCTTTGGTGTTGTTTAAGTAATCTCCTCTTTCTGTTTTATCCTTTATCAAAATCTTGTTTTCATAATACCGTTTTCGTTCCTTTTCCTTATATTCTGCAAGTCTCAGAGGATCGTTTTCAATCCCTCTCTAAATAGTCTCGATCTTTCTGTCGATGTGAGTATCATGGTTCACTACATAAAGAAATAAAAAAAAACAGGTGTTAAGTTTACATGCATGTCAAATATCTTATGGTGTCAGTCACCGATTTGACCTAAGGAGAGTGCGCAAACATATAGGGTTTGATATAAAAATAGAAGATGAGACATGATTGCTCATGGACAGGCATCCAACAAATGACAGTTTAACGAGGCTCAGACTCATAAAACACTGCGAAAAACACGCGTACATACATTGCTCAATCTAAAGATAGCTTACCAAACTGACGTTTGATGTTATGCATAGAGTCTTGGAAATAGGTCAAAACAAACTTGAGTTGACCTACGATATATAAAATGTTGACAATCAGACGGACGGAGATACATATATCTGTAGACCACCACATTTCATTGTCGTCCCTTATGCATGCTATAAGCCATGAAAATCTTAAATTACATCAAAAGTATTCCAAATAAGAAGTTGGAACTAAAGGAATATTTCTGATTTGTATTAGAGGAATGAATGCACAAACGCACGGACAAAAATCTATATTTGTTAAAAATATCTAATAAATGTCCACTACGCAACGTAAAATGTCCACTTTGAATCGGTAATTGTCCATTGCGCAACGCAAATTGTCCAATACGCAACGCCTGGGTAGTGTTGCGTAGGGGTAATATTTACATGTAAACATCAACTGTAAACAAAACTTCTTCTATAGACGCGCTCTTTCATGATTATTGCCTAAGACAATAGACAATATACATTGTTTCATACATTCCAACTTTTTTCAAATTCAAGGTTAATATGTTTGCTTAAAAAGACGTTTCCAAGTGGACATATTTAAATCCTCACTATCAAAACAACTTACCAATCGAAAAACCCCCATATACCCAATTTGATAGTGTGTACTTTTGATAAAGGTATTTGAAATGGAGTAAAACATTCATTTTTTCCCTACAAAATTTGGTTCACCACTATAGAACTCATTTTTTGAAAAACAGCATCATAATACATGTCTTCATATTTTGAAAGCATACATTTCTGAATAAATGATATAGCTGAATATTTTCTAGTCACTTGCCTATATTGTGAAGAGATACTATCGTATAAATTGATTAGTCAATGATGATAATGCTATACCATAATCATACAATTATAAAATTTTCCAAATATACACATGCATCACTCACCACATACTCTTTATTCCAAATTTATCAAAAAAAATCTGAATCCAGTGGCAAATATTTCATGCATATTCAGAACGAAACAATTTAAACAATAAATCGATTTGTAGACTGGTAGCAAGGGACCGGTAATTTTAGACTGACACTAGAAAAATTGCGGTTGGATAGGGGTGGAAATTTTAGCCTTGTAACTGGCCGCCTGTTGACCTTTAATAATGAGCTATTAAAACGCGTCTTTAACGTGTTTAGGACGCAGAATTTCCTAAACAAGGCGTTTAGCCAAACAGAAGCAAAAAATGCCCTTGGTGGCCATGTTGTTTGCAGATCGGCCGGCAATGAGCAATTTTAATAACGGAACTTACATAAGCCTTTCTGTCAAGTACGGTTCCAATTTGCGGTTGTCATTTCAGAGGAGATGCATTTTCTTTGAATAAGCTAAACAGAAACTAGAATTGCCTATGGCAGCCATATTGGGTGAGCTAAAAAGAATCCCAGTTGATGAAGCATGAAATGTGGGTCAAAGTGACCTAATTTTGGTGTGATACTGCCAGCCTATCAATGATGCATGTCCACAAGCAATTGCAGGTTGGTAGGTCACATAGTTCCTGAGTCTGAAAACTAAACTCAGACAATAAAATGACCTTGAGTCATTGAAGCATGAACATTTGGTGAAAATTACCTAATTTTATACGGATGCAGTCAGACTATTATTTGTTTTTCTAGAGTTAATTGCAGCCTTCTGTCTATGTACAAACATACATGCTGTAGCATGCATGTGTCTGGAATGGTATAGTGGAATAAAAGTGAAGATGCAGCTTGCATTTTACAAATTGCAAAATGTTGAATACGGTTAATTTTAGGCTTTTTCAGGATTTTTCAATTTAAGAATTATCAAGGCCTACAAAATTGAAGTGAGAGGACAGTTATTTTTACTTCTTTGTTGATAATATATAAATTCAACATTGAATCAAGATAACTGTAATTAACGTTTCACAGACACAATATAAAGTGTACATACAGATCAATAGATACATAATAATTGGTAGTTTTTTATTACACAGAAATATTAATTCTTAAAGAAAATGCATCAAAACTAAATAAATATTAACAATTCAGTTGGAAGTTGCAGCTTTTTGACGTTATATTGTCTGACAATGAATATATCAAAATCTTACATTTTTCTGCTACTTTATATTAAAAAGTTGGATACAAGTAAGTGGTTTTAGCACTTATTTAACAAAAAAGTGTATACAAATATATTATTGATTGAAAATTATCAACTGTAAATGCAGCCAAACATGTATTTTAATTCGAAATACATGTATAATCAATTCATATAATTTGAGGAAGTATAAACTGTGGTCTCCTTAAAGTATATTTTAAAAACCCTTCGCCATTCACGGGTGCAGCGTCATACAACTATGAGTACTCTGGGATTTTTCAATTTAAAATTTTGACTACTCTTTTTTTAATGCAGGAGCCATCAAGGATTTTGGAATAAGACCCCTCTGACCCCACTCATTCTTAAATCAGAGGCTCTAAGGAGCATGCCATTCCCTATATACCAATTAATTTAAGTGAAATTACGATAGCACAAGGGATAATCAAACACAATTCTCAAAGGAACTGGGTAATAGAGAACAATAATGCACGACAAAAACCTCCTCTGAAAGTTCCAAGTCAATGAAAGTATTCTAAGTCAATTGAGCCAATCTAAGCTAAATGATCCCAATGAGAACTCACTGCCTGCCACAAAAAGCTATCGAAATTCTGTCGACATCAGTATGTTAAAACTTATGTTTATGGAAGTGCCTAAAAATTATTCAGTTGTTTACTCAATGTCCAAAAATTGTATACATGGCAATAATTTGAAATTTTTTTTCAAGTTTGCCATTTATATCCATCTTCAAATTTGCTATTGAATTAGTATTAAATTGAATATTGTGAATTATGTTTGGACATTTAAGTCAAATATGCACAAAATGTAGGTCAGAGATTATTTTTGTAAGGTGCAATAATGCAAGTAAAGAAGGTATAAACCACCTACACGTAAAAGATCAAGATATTATTAACTATTATATTCAGTATTAAACATTTTTTTTCTTCAAAATATTGCTTAAACAAATTGCAAACATCGACATGTAATTTCCCTTTTTTTACAATGTCTGTATCCTATGGCAAAATATAATTTTATCATTATCAATATTCAAATATATCAAAAAATAAGATATGGATTTAATGTCAAGGAAACCATACTAAATTTACCAGTCCAAATTTCCTCTGAAAAACTGTAAGGATGTTTGCTCCTGAATTTCTAAATAACACCATTCAATACTAGTTGGTATATTTGGAGAGATATGTTTTAAGCAAATAAAAAAAGCAAAAAAAAAATCCATCTGCTACTTTTTGTGTCGCCTGCACACAAAGTGTGGAGCGACATATAGGGATCACTTTAGTCGTACATACAAATTTTATTTTTTATCCAATTTTGATGGGATTTTTTTTATTGAATTTCTTTTATTGAGAGCCTTTCAGAATGATATCAACCAATTTTTGCTATCTCTTACTGTTTTCTAGATAAAAGGGGTTGAAGGGGCCAAAAAGCCATTAAGGGGTACATAAAATTTTCATTTTTCATCCAATTTTGATAGAATTTTTCATTGAGTTCCTCTCATTGAGGGCTTTCAGCAGCGGGAGGTTTGGCGCGCCGTAAAACCTAGATTTAACCCACCATTTTCTTTGAAATGCCTGTACCAAGTCAGGACCATTGCGGTTACCAACTTTCCGGTGGTGTGATACCTATTTTGCAGTATGTCTTATGGACTTTGATTTGTTCGGTAATTGTGTTATATACTTTATTCACCAGTTTTATATTTCTTGAGAAAACCACTAGGAGACCGCCCTTTCTTATTTTCACATTTTAAACAATATGAAGTAATAACATCGCGTATGATTTTAGAGGTGATTATGTTTTGTTCCTTTTTCTAGAAAGCTAATTACATATTGGCCATCAATGATATTTAAGTCTCAAGCAAGAAACATATTAAAAATTGGATTTATTGTATTTGATGCAAATGGTGTATAATCACTAGTAAAACTTGATAGTATACAAGGCTCAAGTTATTGACTACCACTGTGGACTCAAAGTCTGCCGGAAACCATGCAATTCCTGTGGATTATAAACTGTATAGAGTCCGCAAAAGTCAAAAATAAAAAAAAATTAGCTATTCCGACTATTCTAAAATAGGAATAACAAAACGTGAAAACTGGTAAGGAAGCATGCTGGACTAAAACAGATTAATCGATTATTATCATCACATTAGTACGTCTCAAAGGTACATTATAACGATTAATCAAACGGATAATAATTTCAGTTTATCATTATAGGATTGAATAAGCATCTGAATCCTTCATAGAAGAAAAAAGATTATGAGGACCGTAAGGTCATATATAAAGGAGATGTGGCATGATTGTTCAGAAGGCAGCCATCCACCAAATGACAGTCGAATCTACAGCTTTCATTACGGCCTTCAACAATGAACCAGAGTCCACACCATAATGAAAGCTGTAAAAGGCATTTGACTCAAATGATATATTCACGACTTTTCTGTACCAGATATAACCTCTGGGTTGACCCATCAAATGTAGGAAATGCACCATATGACTGTCACCATACAGAAAAGTACGTAAGCAAATATCACCATGATGTCGTATATGTCATCAATAACAATGTAAGTCTGACGAAAGCACGACTTTCTCGTACCGAATGTGACTGTCTATTTCATTATTATAGTCTGTACATTAAATCGTTCGGTGAAAGTTCCGTAGGATAAGTGCCAGAAAATAAACAATGTGATTAAAATAAAATCCCCACTGCTGTTATTCAATTGTTATACCATTAGCAATAAATACTGCTGAATAAGGAGGAAATAAAGAACTGAAACATAATTTTGTGCGAGTTGAATGGTAGTATATTAGTTTGTTTGCAGATTTGTTTTATTACATATTGATATGAATGAATGAATGACTGAAAAATCTAAGACTATGAATATTTTATAGAAAAATTAGAAGGAGATATGGTATGATTGTCCATTACACAGCTAAAACGTGTAAATCAAAAAATTCCACTTCCTGCCCTAAGGCCTTCAATAATGTCCACACCCTACGGTAAACTGGCCAAAAATTAAAATGTGATGATATTTAATGTTACAACTCTCGGCATGTTTTTTAAAGCTTCCTGTAAATCTTGCAAAGGCTATCTATGGCAATAAGTCAGTGTTATTTACAGAATTTAAAAAGACTGTTATTCGAAGCTTTAATCTTGCAAATAAGATTGTCAATTACCTGTGACTTGTATTATCAGCTGCTCACATTATACTATTAGGATCGATTCTTTTCTGTTCACTTTGGGACCATATTTAACACTTATTTAAACCTGTTTTTCAAATCAGTTATCGAAATTATCTAAGGGCTCTAAAAATATATAAAGCGACATAAACACAATCATGACATCAATAATATAAAATTTCAACCCTAAGAAATGGTTTCAAGACTACAGGGGAAGTCCCAGATATAACACAAAAAAAGATCTTTAACACGTGAACTTGCTTGGATAAGAAATAACAAACAACAAGATAGTCTCAAAAATAGTTGCAGTGAAAGATCTCATGGCAGACTCTCAATAGAAAAAAGCGTAGCATCGTCGCAAAACAGTCTCATTTAAAAAGTTTAATATCTATTTTCAAAAATGATAGAAGACATCATGTATTTTGTAAATTAGGAACTATAACAGCTACAAATTTGTATTCTTTCTGGAAAGAATAAGACAAAATATCTCACTTAGTCCTTGTTGTGTGAAGCAGCATTTATCATCTCTGCATTCTGCTCAAAGAATTTTTCCCAAACATTGACAATTGCTAAAATACATTATAATAACAAAGGAATCGAACTTATTCACCTGGCCACTATATTTAGACATCCTAAATCACCTTTCCATCATTGTTAATTCTTATATTTTTAGTCTTTATTAAATTATTTGATACGACCAGTCTTACCAAAAATTTCTGTAAAGATGCCTCTTTGCCGGCCTACAAGTAATTTCCTGTTTTCCAATATTTAGTCCAGAGGGTACCTGATAAAGTATAATCCAGAAAAGCCCTTCGTACGTAGTGAAATTTAGGCATTTAAAATCTTTGATTTTTTATATTGTCGAATGCAAGGCACTGTTTTTCGAACTTGTTTCGTGTCCCACGGAAATCTGGTGAATTTAGGCAACAGTTCAACAACATATTATGCAGTACACAACCCAGTAAAGATGTGGATTGTGTCTTTTAGGCATATTTTTAAATATTATTACGGAGTTTTTCTCTTGTGCTGTGTGGAAGTCGTAAAAAGCTTCCCCGTACTTGAGTTGTATGCTCTTATTTATTTTTTGGTACTGAGATATATGTTGGAAAGATACAGATTAAACCTTTAAAACATTGTTAATTTGTATATTTTTAGTTTGAATCAAATTACTTGATCCGACCAGTCTTACTACAAAATTTGTGTAATACGGTAGGGACGCTTCTTTTCCCGCCTGCAAATAATTCCCTGTTTTCCAATATTTGTTCACGAACGTACCTGATGGCGTTTAATCCAGAAAAGCGCTTCTTTCGGCATTTACAATCGTTGATTTATTTTATTTTGTTAAGAGAGAAATGCAAGGCACTATTTTTAAAACTTGTTTCGTGCCCCAACTAAATACAACAGGTTAACGAGAAATTATGAAGTACACAAATTATCCAGAAAAAAAATGAGGATTGTGTCTTTATGGAAAATATGCCATATTCTTTCTATTAAATGATTGATATTCAGAAATGCAAATGTAAATTATGGAACATTGCTTTTAAATATATTTATAATTATATTACCATTGTGAAATAAGCTCAACTAAACATAAGATACTTAATATAGTCACAAAATAGTAAACACAGCTATTAAATATACCTAAAATAGGAATCAATACGTCAGTTACTTTGTTGTCTGAAAGCAGTTTAAAAAAGGTTCTTCTATTTTTATTCTTTGTGAAGGATTTTTTCTTCATTGACTTGCTTACGTTTATAACTTACTAATTATCTCAAACCCAGTTGTCATCAAGTCCGTGCGAATATAACACTTGTATGGGTGGCGTGTTTCGTTTTTACTTTTTTTATAAATTGTTATGTTACTTCAATTATTTTATTTCTTGTTCTTTAAAGATATCATACCATGGATAGAGCTTTCATAATTGAAATATAGTGTTGAATGTTTTAAGGGCTGAATTTTCTGTATGTTTTTCCTAGAATATTTGTCCAACCCATACTTAAGTTCAATATCAATTTTAGTCAATACTTTGTTACATTTTTGTACAACATGAATGTCCTAGTTTAGAATTGGAAACGATGTTTCAAGGACGGAGATGTTAAATATATTGATGTTGTATTATGTGTAAAATGACCTAGATTTGATTTTTATTTTTTTTATAGATATCTGGAATTTTAAGATTCCACATTTAAAGCGTACTCCACTAGAGGTGTTAATCAAAAGTTGATATTGAAAAAATTCAAAGATCAGCTTTAATACCTCAAATACGATTCTTTTAAATTTTATTTGAAGTATTTAAACGTTTGATTTTTCAACCTTTTATACCACGATTCCGCATTCACAATTTAAACAAAATGGAAATCAGAGATATCAATATTTGGTTTAAGGTAAAAAGATGTCTTAATTTGTAAGAGAACATGCCGCTTGTTCTAATTAATACAGTGAAGGTGATTTTCTCAAAATGCTGGACATTATGATTGACAACATTTTTGTAGAGAGTGATTTAACAGATCGGTGGCATTCCAATGGGCACAAATTTGCTAGCCGACTTGATTTTGTACTAGTTTGAAGCAGAGTTCAAATAAGACAAATTTGAAACAAACTTAAAGATAAAAAAGAAAACAAAACGAACAAAGGTTTGAAATCCACGAACCAAAACAGGAGTGAGATCAGTGGGACTGAAATTGGCCAGATAGTTTATTTTTACTTTTGCTATAACGATGATGTTTTGTCATTGAATAATCCTACATTCAGTGAACATCGTGACACATAATTTATCCCAGCTGACTAGAAATAAAGGGGACCATAGACTGAACAAAATCTGCCTTATAAATTTATTAATTCCTCGATCAACTTTGCTATTGTAAACTTCCAATATTTATGTGGCAATACTCCTGTTTTCCCTGTCTACGGGGTTTATGTTTCGCAGTTGATTCGATATTCTCGTGCCTGTTCCAAGTATCAGAGCATTGCTGTTGTCGCATACATTACTTTAACAAGGATACATCCAATCAAGGTTGAAATCATTTCTCCTAATTCTATGGTCGCCATCATGAATTGGTCGATCCATATGGTATCAGTGTATCTCAACTAGTTTTTGGACTTAATACCGTTATACAACAATAATTTGACATCTTTTGTTACAAAAAAAAAAACAAACCCAATGAATTACATTATAAACAGATCAAATTATGTCATGTATTTTGTTTTAATACAATGGCATACCTCGTGATATTATTAAACTTCATTATAATCATTGCCATTTAAGTGACTTTAGATACATTTGTGCTTGATTTTTCTTCTGGTGATCAAAAAATTCCAGTGCAAATGATGTCTCCTAAGTATTGAAACTTCACCATGCAAGACATACACGTATATTTCTTCTATCAACACGCACTTTTCAGAAACAAAGGCTTAAACATGAAAAAGCCTGATAATTTTCTTAGTTAAAAATTTTTAAACAATTAACTTTTTCTTGTGATAATGTTTATTATCCGTGATAATTGGGAACTCAAATTCAGTCAGCCCTTTTAGTTTCATTGTTTCTTATTTGTTTGCCTATATTTGGGCTTTCTAACATCTATTGTTAGCTTTCCTGGTGTGGATGAATCGAGGAAATAGAGTCGAAAGTGACAGAAGTGGTGTGTTGAAAATCGATGTTCATATATAACATTGCCTGGTGTTTTAAATTCATTTTTTAATCAGCTGTCGGGAGTTTGTCAACGACAAAACATGCATCAGATAAGTATAATAGTGTTTGTGTCCATGCAGTGGAACGATATGTTTGTCTTATAATGTTCAATCATTCTGTTTTCCTATCAAACAATATTTTTACTAACAATGAACATCTGGTTATTGTTATCAAATTATTCCTAATACTTTCTTATAAGGTGTTAATCTTAAAAAATAATACAAGATGCCATACACAGGTATTGTTAAATTGTAGTCACAGTGGCCATATTTTAGATGGTGTTTTACTCGTAAACGCTGCATTAAGTCTTTGATGTGGATCAATTACAGCAGAATGTTACCACTTACATATATTAGACTAAAAAAGCTAATGTTGGAATGAAGTCAGGAATAAACATCACAATTATTAAAACGATATCAATCATGTGTACAATTACCATTTCAAATAGTGCCTCAGCAACAATAAATATATTAGACTTAAAAAAATGATTTTATACTCATTAAAACAAACGATCTGGTTTAGGATTAGTGATGATAGCAATATTGCTTTCAAGTATTTCTATACAATACATTAGCTTCTCTTAATCTTTTGTGACACATTATTATTTTTTCTTGTGTATTATAAAGATAACGATATTTATTTGAAGATATTTGATGTTATCATTTTGTTGACTTTTATGGGTTTACTATTAACACGGTTTTGTGTATTAACACCGAAATGAGGATTTCACAATATCTTCACAAACAGAATTTTAAGAAAGTGTTCAATGAGATATTGAAAAGAAAACTGGGGTTCATATGGCAAAAAATATCCATGCAGTAAAATAGCTAAAACTAAAAAAGTCAGAAAATCTGTCATAATTTCGGAATATGAGAGGTAAACACCCAGAATCCATGGTATTTATTTACAATCTAAATCCATGAAATTACAGGATTTTGAAAATGTATCGCATATATTGTTTGTATAACATTTTTAACTGCAGATTTAAAACACTTGGTCGATGCCACTGCTGGTGAAGCAGAGGTTTCCGAAAGTATCAAAAGTCCAGTTGTCAGACCTGTCTGATTTTGCGGTAATTATGTTAATTACATCCGTGAAATTACGAAGAGGGTTTGAATTGTATCGCATAGATGTCATTGCCGCTGGATTTCACTTTCCAT
Organism: Geukensia granosissima; assembly: GCA_032357055.1. Lineage (NCBI taxonomy): Eukaryota > Metazoa > Mollusca > Bivalvia > Mytilida > Mytilidae > Geukensia > Geukensia granosissima. Next base: position 940 of record JAULBM010001644.1, on the reverse strand, counting down.
TTTGATTTGTTTGGATTTGAGTACATATTCTACTTTGTTTGTTTTTAGGTTTTGGTTCTTATTCTTGTTGATGACTTCACGTATGCAGCGTAAATAAATCATTATATTGACGGTTTGTCAACTTGTATAATGAATTGGGTAAAATATTGTTCTTATGCTATCAGAATAGGGGTTAGTCTTTTTGCTGTTGATATCAATATCCTTCCTCTGGACTTCTAAAAGGTTCTATAGGACGTCGTTTTGCTGTCCCTGATATTGTAAGTCCATATTTCGTACTAAGATTTGATGAAAGGTTCAGTGAAGATAAAAAGGAACAAAGGCTTGGAATCCATGAACCATCACCTCAGTGTGTTGTCTGGAATATTGCACGGACAAGATAGATATGGGGCATTGTTGACTTAGCGCCAACAGGAACATTAATGTAAGATCATGTCTAGCTTTATGGTCTCCTTATGGTTGACTGGAATAATTAATAACAATCTTTATCAAACAAATCCCAATTAAGATATTAATTTATCAAGTGCATGTTGTTGATAAAGATTGTTCAATAGTTTAATACTTTAGAATTCATTTTAAGTCTTACAGCTATTTAACCATGCTTTAATTAAGATCAATTCATTTTTCTTTTAAGGCTGACAAGCAATGTGTTCAATTATTGCCACTGTTATATGGCGTTATATAATATTTTACACTAAAATAAAGTTCAACAAAAATCTACAAGTCGAAACTTTAAACACAATTAACCAACTAATCGCTTCATCAACACATCGTACTTCTTTCTGTGACTTGATTAAGGCACAATCTGTCCTTCTCGTGAATTTTAAAACTCAATGGTTTCTATAGGTCTAGTGTAGAATACTCATAGGAATTCGAAGATACCAAAGGGGCAGACAGAAATCGTTAAGTCAGAAGACAGACAAGACCATGGCCAACAAAATGA
>JAULBM010001633.1:0-12003 GCA_032357055.1 Geukensia granosissima | reverse complement strand
CGGACTTTTATTTGTTTGTGAGTGAATTGGTTCCGTTTATACACAAATAAATTCCTTTAAAATGGTGATTAATCCTATAATAAATAAAATGAGAATCATCTAAGGTTTTCTAACTAACAAAAACATTTTTACTATGCGTAGTTTTCGAAGCCTAAATTCACATATTTGATGTCGAATTGTTTTAATTGTATGTTTGAAAGATGATTTTTTAAGAATTCGAATGATAGAATGGTTTGAAAATGATTAAAGAACACGTTTGCAACACTAAATTTAATCTACAAATTGACAACAATGGCTTTGGAATATTTGTTAATGAAGATGATTATTTATGAAATATTTTTGTAAACGGATGCTTTTACTGTGTCTCGCGATTGTTCAAACATTTATCACAGTTTTGTGATAGAGATGCTAAAAAGTTTTGTTTGTGTTCTGTTAACAAGATCCGACATTGTAACTGGCTGTTTAAATCACGCACCCCCCCCCATCAAAACAATTTGGTTGAACAAATACGGGAAAAACTGATACACGGACTGCAAATTTATATTGTCAAGAAAGCGTTTCCAGTAGGAGCCATGCTACAACAAGACAAATATTGTTGCTTCAGAAGTCCTGCTTATATAGTACTTTATTGTTATTTGTTCACCATTTTTTCAATACGCTAGGTCGATTGTGTTTTATGAATAGTTTTACATTTTGTATTTTGGGTGCCATTTATAGCTTCCGTTATAGTATGGACTCCGACTGATTATGGAATGCCGTAATGGGACCTGAAGAAGTTTAGTTTCTACTGTCCTTTGGCGGATGCATATTGTAGATCTGATAAATCCGCCTCTTTTGTAAATACAGTCTTATCCCTCGTTACACTGCTCTCCACGCGGGAAAAGACGGGACTTTTCTTACTGTCATTTTAAATGATCGTCAATATGAACTCGTATAAGAACCTATTAAACAACTTTAACAGTTTGTATTTGTTACCAAGAAAGAGATACTTCTGATATCTTTAGTTAATTGAATGTTGCTTAACGTCGTTTGGCATATTCGGGACGAGAGCATTTTAATGAATGGTAATGATGAATGAACCCTGCTTTGTACTAGACAACACGCTTGGCGGGATTTTCAACGTGCTAGATCACGAAAGCAACAGTCCACAGGAAGACGTGATACTTTATCCAGACACAATGTTCTGACTTTGGGCCAACCAGGCTTTGCTCTTACTTCTAAATGCTGGGTGCTTAGTGGAGAAGCACCAAATTTTAATGTCTTTGGTTTGCCCGGTCGGGGATCGATCCAACGACCTTCCACACTCGAGGCCAGCATGCTAACTATTAAACCACCAAGACGGTATATAATGTCTTTAGAAAACGACTCGAAAGTTTGGATAATAATAAAAATTAACCAATTTTGCATAACCATAGTGAATATTGATACATTTTATGAATAATATTCAATAGATGTTACATCAATGTTTGCTAATTAACTATACAAGTGAATAAATGGGGTAAATGTAAGGGAGACCGAACTCCAAGCACAAGAAAAACAGGAGAAATTTACTCCCTGCATATTGCCGTCATTTTACTGTCAAAAAGTAATAATAAAAGGAATAACATTGAGAAGATGATGTTGCCTCTAGGGAACACAGGTATTAATATCACACTTTCGTACAAGCTTAACAGCGAAGCGGATAAACTTTTCATTTTTTAAGAAAGCTAAGATTGTTATTTTTTAAAATCATTTAAACAATATTTGCAATTTGAGCACGATCAAAATGCCTAATTCACTAAATTTTTTAGGTCTAAGTATATAATTATTTTAAATTTGAAAACAATTGGATGTCTTGCCAAACTTAGGGCACATTGACCTTAAAATATAATAACAAACGGGTTATCACACCGAACATTTTATGGAAATGTTGTAAATACAGCTCGTAATTCAAAACAAAATCCTTTAGGACCTATCATTTACTTGAATAAACCTATCCATAAAGGTTATCTTTATAACACTATTTTAAGATCTTTGAATATTGTGTTTTGGTTCAACATTGACTCTCTCCTCATTAATTTACATAAAAACTAATTTTAGTCAATATTTGGTTACATTTTTTTTCTTTAATTCCTAAATCCATACTGCCGATAATTTTTATTTATGGCATTTGCCCAATACCTTGTTTTCTGTGGCTAATACACTATACCCGACGTGTTTTGATTGATGACTTTACTTAATGAGAACCAGATATTTTATCAAATATGTTTCGATTTTGTATTGTCAGAAACAGTGACTACTTTTACTAGGTTGATACATCTTACTGTCTGTTGTTGTAGTTGTAATTTTCTGTTTACTATGCAATTAGTTCAAAGTTAAATCTTGTCAAGTTGGTTGTTAAAGTTTGTTTTGTTACACCACTGTCCCAGTTACTTGTTAATACAAAACTGGTAAGTTCGCCGTGGTATATAAATAGGGCTTTCTGTTCCTCCATCAGGAGGTAAACCACCAAGAGACGCCCATTTATTCGGCGGGATGTACAAAAACGTCAAGAGAGTAGTCGGAGTTAAGAAATAGGTTGCTCCGTTACGGATGAAGAGTGCCGTCCGTTGGTTAAGCGGTATGTATGAAATCTTGAAAACAGAAAATCGGATACTATATTAAAGCTTGTCCAGGGTCTCAGAAAATTATATGCTCCAAGCAAGTTCAAGAACTCTTTAAACGGCATATATTGGCGGGTCCGATAACGGACAGCTTCCCATCCTTACAAAAACAGGACTCGATTGGACAACGGGCGCCGATTGGGACTTGATCCTTTTGTAATCGAAATCACTTTTTGTACGCAAAAATAATTCTGTCATCAATTATTGATTTTTGTCGTACAAAACTACGTAAGACAGACTAGTTTTATGAAATTTTCAACTTTAAAATGACAAAATTCATTTTTATGACGAAATTCATTTTTGAAAACAAAATTCATTTTTGTAAACAAAATTCATTTTTGTAAACAAAATTCATTTTTGTAAACAAAATTCTATTTTGTCTTGAAAGAATTCATTTTTGTAAACAAAATTCTATTTTGTCGTAAAGTTCATTTTTGTAAACAAAATTCTATTTTTTCTTGACAACATTCAATTTCGTCAAATAGGCGTGCAAATATAAACTCATTTGCGTAGAAAATTGACTTTTGTTAATGGACATACACCCATCAAAGGTCGAGTACAAAACCACAAGTCTGAATAAGCGACCCGTTGCGACAGAAAAACTCAACGGTGTGTTCCTCGAACTCCAACATCTCGTTAGGTTGGGGGATTAAGGAGCACACCTAAGGGGAAAGCATTGATTACTTAACCTGTATTTACATATGATTTAACAATTGTGTACAGATCGAGAAGACATGAAGATACCGTGTCTTAAATGAATTCAATATTGCAAATAAAAAATACTTATAAAAAATAGAGATTTTTTTGGCCAACAGGGGGTCTATTTTTTGGCTGAATTAAGAAATACATGTGAAGCTTTTGGAAAATACTATTAGCAGAGTAATTTAGAATTTTATTTAATGAATTTACCCCCCCCCCCCCAAAAAAAAAATATTAATGAAAAATATAGTTTTGCTGTGATTTAATAATAGTACTTTTACTTTAATTTATAAGGAAATGTTGAATTTTTGAAGTTAAAAATAGATTGTATTAGAATTTATTCTACCTGGTTGGAAATTAATGTAATGAATCAGCATCACAACTATAGTCCTTTTCGTAAACATACTTCCGGAAGTACGAGTTTGGTTTAAAAATAAGATTTTGTAAGAGTTGTTCCTCTTTGTTGGTAGTCCATAACATCGACGTAAGAATGAGCAAGAAGAAAAACTCGACTTTCCCCTGTACTATGTCTTAAAGCATTTGCTTTCTACGACTGTCAGAAGTAGTTAAGGTATTTACGCTCCACATTTTAATTTATAAAAACTAAAAGCGAAAGCTTTAACTATTTAACCTCTACAGAAATTGATGCACGTTTAACTGGTGATTTCTATGGAAACTTTTTACCACACAACCCGGAAGCCGGGGACCAGAACGGTAAATTTTAATTTTAGAAGGAACCACTGCCTTCCGGAAATGGGTTTTCGAAAAGGGCTGTTGAATCTTGGTTGAGTGACATTTTTATATTCAAGTAACCTTACAAATGTTTTTTTGCCAAGACCAATATATAAAAATGTACTGCATATAGATGAAAACACAAGTATATAGTATCTAAAAATTTCGAATTTATCTGTTGCTGTTTAATCCTTAAAATGTAGACATTTCTTTAATTGCTACCTGGAATTTTCACCTATTACATAAAATAAAACTCGGGTAACCATATAATTAATTACAGTACCCCTTGATTGCCTCTTAAAAACTTGATTAGACATTTTAGTGGAGTAGGCGTTTTAGGAATAAACCAGCTCAACAGCACAATGCATCTTCCTGCCCCAGTTATGGTTAAATCGATTACTACCGGTATGTACTTGACCTTGCTTTCTCATGTGGCGGACGTTGTAGGTCTTGTTGGTGGGTTGTCAGATTCCAATGCGGACCTACTAACGGCCTAACATAACGTTTGAGATGTTTGAAAACCCAATATGAATGATACTTATACAAATATTATGAAACCCGTGAAATATGCCAAATTATAACTCTTCATGTAGGAGTCTTTCATTAGAATTTCAATTCTACAATTTTTACATATTTTTACAAAGGACAAATAGTGTTGATATATGCGAACTCATATTAAATGCTAATCCATCTTATATGTCTGTAAATTAATGGGCGGGGTTTTCTCACTTTGATTAACAATGAAGAAAACATTCAAAGTAATAATAGCAATAATATTGTCTAATCCATGTAATATGCCAAAATATGTCCCAAGGATAGAAGGCATAATGGACTCCCTCCGGTTCGTGCATTATGCCTTCAAACCTTGGGACATATTTTGGCATATAACACGGAAAACACAATATTATTGTATAAGTATGACCCAAGGTTAGAAGGCATAATTCACGACCCGAGGGGAGTGCAATATGCCTTCTAACTTTGGGACACATTTTTGCCTATTACACGAATTACACTTCTTTTTCAAGTGGCTGTCAATTGATATTTCGGTTATTGTTAGGATCAAAGTATTATTCCTCCATTCACAGGAAACGGTTATATGTCGCCCATTGTGTTTAGGAGAAATATCAAGCTCCTAGCACGTTACACACTCTTGCAACTACTTGATATTAATGTCTGTATGTTTCTGGTGAATTTTCAGATTTAATCCAAAAGTGCCAGAGGTAACGACATTTTTATGTCAAACGTCCACTAGCGCTCTTATTTTCTTATTTTGTTTTTCAACCTGTTGGGAACTATCAGGCAATTAAACATATTGCATTATCTATACATTTAAATAGGAAGACTTCATTTTGTGTGTCACTTCTGTTTTAATCATTTTACCTCTGTTTTATATAGGTACCATGCATAGTCACATCTGTCATCCTCGATTATGATTATTTCGTTTGGGTAACTTGCGCGGGGTTGCTTGGGAGAAAAACGAAAATGAAGGCGTCCGGATAATGTTTCCGTCATCGGACGGATTTTATGTTTTACACAAAATTTCGGTTTATTTACAAACAACCCTATACTCCTAACTTAATAACATACAATGTTTTGGGTACATGACATACAGGTACAGGTATCAATCATTCTTTCGGATCTGGAAGCGACAAAATTACGATTTTTGGCACCCATGAAAAGTACATTCGTTTAACGTACAAAAATGTATGAACTTTTGTTTCTGTTATATAAATAGGTCACATATACACCTTTTTGTGTATGCTCTTAAAACATGAAAAGGCTTTAGCAACCTAAGCAGGTTGGGGAGAATGTATAATTCCCGAAAATGGGTATTATATCCAAAAATGGGATATACATTTACAGTGATAAATGAAAATATTTTAGATTTCATTATTCTTTTTATCATGGCGCAAATTTTCATTTTCAAAGGCAACATCTTTCCTTTTTGCAACCATAGGTAAAACTGTAAATTAAATTACAGAAAACAGCTTGCACATATTCAGTATTTAGAAGGCTATTATCTCATATCCAGAATTATAAATCAGACATGGTTTCATTAGACAAAAAATAGTTTTTGATATAAATGCTAGTTTCATAATAAAAAGTATCCTGAAATTCAAATTAATTTTTTTATCACTGAAAATGCAACATTTTCGTTAAAATTTACAGACCTGTTCATTTTTAAAAATGCAGAAAATATAGCATATTGCGCACCCCAAATACCTACATGTATTTACAAAATTTTCATTTCCAACTGACAATACCCTGCAATATCTGTCTCCTGATTATTAAACCCTCTTCAAACCAAGGCGAACGGGTTATTATTCCCAAAATTTTTACACTATCCAGCAGCGGGCGACTTGCCTAGTTCATGTTATAATACAGAAATTTCTTACCATGGTATGGTTTCTTCGAATCATATTGAAATCTTTTATCCACATTTATCCGAATTTGTTATCACACGTGAAATATAGGTGTAATATTTAACGTAGGTGTTCATACTGAATTTAAGAAATTTTTATAAATTATGATTCTTGTTACAGTTTGTGGTTATTGAACCATACTATCAATTTAGTGTTGTTTGGATGAGAGATTTAAAATAGAAACGAAAATGTTTATATTTACCTTTATACGGCTTTATTACAACTAGGGAAATTTAAAAATGTATAGAAATATCTTAAATCGATATTATCAATAGAAAAAATCTCACGAATATCACCGGAAGGTCAAAAACCAGACACGGGTACAATGTACATCTTGCCATTACATTCTATTTATGTAACGTGTATGTATTTTGCAGCAAAACGAATATTATATTTTGTCTTTAAAACATCAAATTATGCGCCGTTTTCACAGTTATGTGGTTTAATTATATAGACGTCTAAAGAATCAAAATCCTTCAATGTCAAAGGTGTAATTCAAAATGACTACTGGCATAAAATTTGCACACAGATTTTCAAAATTTTTTTTAGATCTTCATGTGAACGTGACACCGATTGTGACTATCACCGATTAAGACTATGGAGCAACACGACGGGTGCCGCCAGTGATTTACAAGAAAAGTTTAAGATGGCTTTAAATCAAAATTATAATACGCGCTCTAGCGAAAACAATCAGCTACATGAATTTGTCCCAAAACCAAAAACAAATTTTTGAACACACATTTCTGTTTTCTAGATAAAAAAAAACTGGAATGATTTGCTTATGGATGTAAAGAATTGTAGAATACTTTCGTGTTTTAAATCAAAATTTAAATAATTGATGACAATCTATACCATAAATATTGGTATTAAGTTTATTTAATTTTTTGGTAATATTTGATTTTATTTTTTGGAAATTTTACTTTTATTGGTATATTGGTTTATTTTGTTATAATTATTGTTTTTTTCTATGTTTATGTATATATGATATTTTGAGGACCCCAGGAAGATTAGCTTAAGCTAATGTGGTATTCTGATGAAGCAGGAGTTGCTTATCTGCCTGGAGTACGGTCTTGGTTATTTACCAAATGATGTTTGATTTTTGAAGACGACAGCCGATTTGTGGTTTAGTAAAGTTTGGTTCTTAGCACGACATTCGGTTTAAAGGCTGCAGAACAAATGGATTTGAACAGGGCAATCGGTTTTAAGGGCCAAATAACTTTTGGTTCCGAGCACGACATTCAATTTAGTGGCTAAAGTATATTTGGATTTCGGCACAGTTCAGTTCTATTGAAAGAAAAAAAAAACGCTTGATTATGAGATGATTGTCAGTTTAATGACTTAATGTTATTTGGTTTCGAGTACGCAGGACAATTTTTCCGGTAACCAAAGTCCTGTGTAGAATACCCATGCGAGAGACCAAAGAGCATATTCCAAAACGACAAGACAAACTCGAACTAAAAAGTAAAATGGAAACAAAAAGAACAAAGACCTTGACACTTGATGCTTAGTCCAGGGTTTTCTTTATTTTGTCTTTTCTAAGGACATGAAGGAGGGCGTAGTAAAAAATACAAATATAAACCTAAGCCTTCGTAGACGTAATAATCATTTGGACTATGGTATGATCAGATGCTCCTACAGGGTAATCATCCCTTGTGTCGCGCGGGACACCCCTCGTGGAATAATTTAACTCTAAGCCGAATAAACATCAATCCGAGAAGAGTTTTATGGCTGACTAGCCGTTGGGTCTTAGCCTTTGGTTTAATAGCTATAGGCAAATAATGTTTAGTTCCGAGCACCGAGAACGTTTCTCGGTTTTGTGGGGAAAATGATTGATTCTGGGTACGGCCCTTGGTTAATTGCGAAAAAAATGTCTGATGTTGAGCACGTAAGGCGGTTTCAAAACGCTACCGTTGACTGCCAAGAATCAACCCAGTGCCTATGTTGTTTTGCTCCTAATACTGCACCCTCCGGTTCTGTAGTGTGATTTGACTCGATTCCTTCGCATGACTGACTTATGCTTTTCTTTACATATGCTGCAAATCGAAAACAAATCTTTGTCTTTGAACATTCATGCTGCCCATATGATAATTATGCGGTTTGCACAGTCGTCAATGTTTTTCACTCTGACTTTTAAAATGTAAATGTAAAGTTATATTTTAAATCTCTATTTTAATAGAAATTTCTCTTTTGACAATTAGATTTATGATTCATTAGATTTTGAATTTTATTTTCGCTTACGACACAGCATGATTTCAAAAGCAAACCTTGCAATGTAAGAGAATAAAATTAACAAAGGGCATTTTTTTTAGTTAGTGAAATTTCTAATGACGCAAAAAGTTGGATGACGAAAAAGTCTCAACAGTACAGACATATTTCTTTTAAGTTTTAATTCCATTAATTTAAAATTATCTTTAATGTGATCTCAATCTCTTTTCCATTAAGTGAGTATCACTTACATTTTTCCTTGATGTTGGTTAGTAAGAAGTTTTAAAAGTTCAAACTATAAGTAAAATGAGATTTCACAACAGCCCCAAACTTGTTTACCTATATAATACCAATATTTTCAGTGCCTTTCCCATGAGCATGTCTACATCCATCTCTCATATATATGCATGTATATATCAAGACAACAAACGTGTTTTCATTGATACTGTAGTTAAGGAAAACTTTATTTCTTGATCGGTTGCTTTTGGATTTTGAACTAGAACTAAGACAGCAATTTTGAGTACTCTTTTGAGATCGATACATTTGTTGTATCATGTTTTATAATTGTATTTCGTGTTGATATCGATCCCAGGGTTAATCCATTTCAATTGGTTTTTATTGTGTGTTTCTATTGTTGTAATTTCACACAACTTACCCCGCCACATACTTGATGTGCCTGCTTTAGGGGCTTTTTACAGCTGCCATAATGTTGTGGACCAAGATTCATTATTGAAAACCGCAATGGGACCTGTAGAAGTTAAATTAAGGGTGGTTGTCTCATGGACACTCATGCCACTTATCATATCTTTATAAATTAAAGTCATAAGGAATTTCAAAATATTCTTTCGAAAGGGGCCCCTGTATTGGCCCCACGAAGTAAAGCAATCGCAGGAAAAGAAGCGGATATCGCAAACAGATTTTCGCCTAATTACCGTCGCATTTGTCTGCCTCCGCATCGCGATGTAAATCATTTGAGACTGATAAAATTAACGTCCATAATATACCAGAAATACCAAAGTGATATTCAAATAACGACTTTTGTATGTTTACGCTAGAAAGTATTTTACATTGCAGAATTAACAACATGGACAAAAAGGTAATTTTCTTATGCAGATTAATCCTCGGACAACCATGAATATTCATTATTTAATTTGATACTGAAACGTGAAATTCTCCGAGAAGAAAAGAGATACAGAAAAAATTAATGTAATTACCTATAATTGTTTAGGGCATAGATTATATTTCTGCTACATGATAAAGACATTTGTTGTTCATTTTTTAAATTTTCTAATCTTACTACAGTATATAAACAAATCAGATATTTCCACTGATTTTTTTTCTTAACGAGGAATTATTGACATGCACAACACTATTAAGTAATGCAACTTTCTTTTGTAATTTTGATGATATGCTGACAAATGGCAGATAATTTCAATCGGAAAATAATTTCATATAAGATATGACTTTTTAAAAGATAAACAAAACTTTGCAGCATCCTTAATACTTACAATGCTAAATAATTTGGGTTATTTTTTAATGATGGTTCACTCAAGTAAACAGAACTTCGATATTTTGGTGGTATTTTATGCAATCAAAAGTAATATTTTTATACATGGTTGATTGATTGGGTGTTGGGTTCTTGTCACATGTCACAGCAGATACTTCATGGAACATATTACTTCTATTCAACTTTTTATTAAATAAAATGTTAATTCTCTCTGGAGAAACCTGGCTTTCGGTATTACTGTAGCCTGTCATATCTACGGCGTGCGATTTCGCTTGGGTTTTTATGCTTTAACACTTAAAGAAGAGCAAAAGAGACCCACATAATACAGGGTTTAACTGTACCTAACACATAATGTAGAGCAAAAGGGACCCACCTAATACAGGGTTTACATGTACCTAACACATAAAGTGGAGCAGCATGACCCTATAAATACATGGTTTAACTGTACCTAACACATAAAGTAGAGCAACAGGGACCCACATTATACGGGGTTTAACTGAAAAAGGAATTCGAAGATACAAAAGGGACAGACAGAAATCATTGAGTGGGAAAACAGACAAGATTATGGCCAACAAAATGATTCGAAAGACAAACATAGAACACACAACACTACACTGAAAATAAAAGCTGGAGTAACACGAACCCTACAAAAACCAGCGTGAGTTCATTTGCTCCGGAAGAGTAAGCAACTCCTGCTCTACTAAAGAAATGAATCGGCGAGAAGGGGTGCACATCCCCATTGGAATGCCGACAGTCTGTTGAAACACACGTCAGCAAAACATTACACAAATGTTGTCAATTCAAGAAATCTAGCATTCTGCAAATGTCATCTTCTTAGTACTTTTTATTACAATCAGAGTGGTTAACAACAAAATAAGGTTTGTCCCTCCCTAGAAGTAAATATTTGTATCTGCGTTTGCCATCTTTTCTAACAAAACAGATCATAAAATAGAGCAACAGGGACCAACATAATACAGGGTTTAACTGTATTTAACACATAAAGGAGAGCAACAGGGACCCACATAATACAAGGTTTAAAAGTACATGTACCTAACACATAAAGGAGAGCAAAAGAGACCCTAACAATACAGGGTTTTACTGTACCTAATAGATAAAATAGAGCAACACGAACCTATACCCTATGTCAGGCTTTTCTGGAGTGAGATTTTCCAGCTTTAAAAAATTATTTATGCGTTTCTGCCTTTGTATTTATATTCAATCAAAAGAAAAAATTATCCCACAGTTAACGGTTTGTGTTTAACGCCACTAAATAACGTTTTGCATACTATTATCTGCCCCTGAAATTCTCTGCGGAGATTTAACATTGAGGGTCGGTCGTCTTCGTTTTTGGCGGGAGCGCTTAAGTTAGACCTAGATAATGAAATTTAAAAAATTTTGCACAGTTCTTTAGTTTGGACCTTCTCTGGCGATTAATATAAGAAGAATTACTTTTAAATTTCCATTCAAGCGCGTCTCAAGCCATTTTTGAATGTTATCTAATCCAAGATTAATTAATTAATTATTACGCAGCGTTGATAATGTGAACTCCCTGCGTGCAAAGAGCCACTTCCGGCAAACAAATAGCTGATTTTTCAATGTAAAATTCTCGTAGAGAATTAAAATCTCGGTGCAACTTAAAATACACCGTGATTTCTAAAAAGTATTATTGCAACGTACTTGCACTTTTTTCAATCTACAAAATAAACACTATTTTATAAGATTGATTGATTGATTGTTGTTTAACGTCCAGTGGCTAATATTTCATGCATATTCAGGACGGAAACAAGTTAGCAAA
>JAULBM010001622.1:0-12003 GCA_032357055.1 Geukensia granosissima | reverse complement strand
GAAATAGCCAAATTTCATCAAATTTGAGGTTTCCGTTCAATAACTTTTGACAACATTGAAGGAATGATTTGAAATTTTGATATGTAGTTTGGGACCGCCAAGTTCAGATCAAGTTTGAATTTGGTGTGTTTTGCATGAGGGGTTCTTGAGTTATGCCCCTTGAAATAACCAAATTTCATCAAATTTTACTTATCTGTTCAATAACTTTTGACAACATTGAAGGAATGATTTAAAATTTGGATATGTTGTTGGGGACTGCCAAGTTCAGATCAAGTTCGAATTTGGCACACGTTGCTTAAAGGGTTCTAGAGTTATGCCCCTGGAGGTTATCATCTTTGGCGGGGGCATCTGTGTCCCATGGACACATTCTATTCTAAGTTTAACTTGTTTTCATCCTGAATATGCATGTATTTGCATTTAAACTCCAAATGTCCAAAGCAAAATTTAACTGCTTAGTTTGGCTTTCCTCCACATTTGGAGAAACCAAGATGGCCACCACAGCCGAATTTAGTTTTATATAGGACCCTATGGGAAATTTAGAAAAATATTACATGTCTAGAAACTACTTGCTCAATTGGAAGCAAACTTTGGTGGAATGATTCCTAGTTGGGTCTCTCTCAGAATTTTGTCTGATGAATTCGCCTGCCAACCAAGATGGCCACCCCAGTCAAACTTAGTTTTACATAGGCACATATGGAACTTTATGAAAAAAATCTTCTTGTCTGGATCTACTTCCTTCAATGGCGCTTTACTTTGTTGAAATGGTCCTCAGGAGAACTTCTTTCAGAATTTTGTGTGTTGACCACATCTGCCAACCAAGACAGCTGCCTTGGCCCAACTTAATGTGATCTAGGACCCTATGGGAAATTCATAAAAAAAAATTAACTCCAGTGGAACCAATCTTTGGTGAAATGGTCCCTAGATGGGTTCCTTTCAGAATTGTATCTGGCATCTGCCAACCAAGATGGCTGCATCAGCTGAACTTGATTGTGCTATTCAAACCATAGTTAATTCAAATAGTTTTAATGTAGAATTTGTTTTGGCAACTGTATGACAGGTGAGCGATGACAGGCTCCTGGGAGCCTCTGGTTTAGCTAAAAGGGTCTAAGTGGGGAAAAGATTCAATGTTCAATATGGAAAAATTTAATTTTTCATCCAATTTTGCTGGTATTTTTTCCAATTAATTTCTAATTAAAAATACAACAAAAGATGCTCCTAGCATTTTTTGTACCATTTATCTTTTTGGTATGAAAGGGGTTGAAGAGGCTATAATGTGATTTTTCAGGTTATGAGAAATTTTTATTTTTCCTTAAATTTGGATGTGATTTTTTTCATTTGATTTGTCTCATTTAGAGCTTCCAGTAATGTCTAACAGATGTTCTCCTACCTTTTTCAAGATAACAGGGGTCAAAATAGTGGAAAAGTGTAATTTTGCGTCATTTTGTGGGGTATTGGAAAATTTTATTTTCATCAGATTTTGATGGGATTTTTGTCATTTTATTCATATCATTGAATGCTTTCGTATAATGTCCATAGATTTTCTCTATCTCTTACCATTTTCGGGTGATAAGGGATCAAAATAGGGGAAACATTTAATTTCATATAATCTAGTAAAATTTTATTTTTCATAAGATTTTGTTGTTTTTTTCCAAATCATTCCTTTCAAAAATGCAACAAAAGCAACACCAGTTTAGAGGATAATGTAAGTCAAAATTTTCACTTATCCAGTCATATTACTGTGTCCAGTACTACTTAACTGTGTCTAGCACATTATTGTGTCCAGCAAAATACTGTGTCCACACTTACCAAAAGGTTTATTTGTTTACCTTTCACATGTCAACATGCTGTGACTTGTGAAGGTTCCCTGTTTACATTAAGTTCTAGTATGCTTTGCATCAGAAATTTAAATTAATTCAATGTATGAAATATATTTCAGGTTGTGTATGAAGATTGTCAAATGATAAAATTAACTGCACCATATATCCCAGGCTTCTTAGCATTCAGAGAAGCATACTTTCTGGTAGATATGTACAATAAGTTAAAGGCTTCCCAACCACAGTTCATACCACAGGTGAGAAATCACATTAATAGTCAGCAGATTCACATAGTTTAGGAGATCTATGTCTCTATAAAATGCACACCTAAATCCAAGGTTTGGGTCATCATCAAATAGCCTTTTCAATATTTTTAATATCTTACTCTTTCTAGAAGAGAGCTGTTACAAGGGTCAAGGGAAAAAAACCTTCCATATTCAACTTGTTATATCTTCATGCCTTCATGATATTGGAACAATTAACTACAATTAGATGAACAAGCAGTGTATAATGTTTCTATATTTCCTTAAAAGTAAATAAAAATTTTTATTGTTTGAGTTAAAAATTTACCCATTGTGAGTTCCCAAGAATTGGGCAAAAAAATGAAAATTGGCTAATATGTATTATTTTATATTTTTTGTATTGAATAATGTCTATAAAAAGAAAATCCAACAAAATTTTTAGTTTAATTAGTTCTACGATGGTCACATGACACATAGCAAATGCTTAAAATGTGAAAATACTAATAAATTTATTAATTTGTGAAAATGTGAAAATACTAATAAATTTATTAATTTGATGCAATATTTGATACTATTTTGGCGATTTTAATATAGATTGCACAAAAACATCACAACCAAACTTTGCACAATTAATGATCTATCAAGTATAAATGTTTGGTTTAAATATCTTGGTGATGTTTTTGTGCGATTATATCTAATTTTAACAAAATGACTCCAAAAATCGAGTATTTTTACCAGAAATGTTAAATTCTTGTCAAAATAGTCAAATATACCCTTTAATTTTGTCAAAATGACAAATAGTATACAAGAAAAAGTAATGAATTATTAAAAGACGATTATTAAACAGTATTTTCACAACAACTTATTATTGTGTCACAAAATCTAAAATTTGCGCCAAATATGGGGCCTTACGTACCTACTCCTTTTGCCTTATATTTATCACAATATTGACAACGCAACACAGTATTTGATCTTCGGAATACTGTGTTTGATGACACCTTGATGTTTTATCTCAGGAATCTCTATCTGAGCTTGCTTTAAGTAACTGCAAGCATTCATTAGAGATGTATCTTTCTAGTATGTATTTAGTTAAGCATATTTTTTTGTAATCAATGTACTCTCTAGTCGGATTGGGTGACTTTCTGTTTGATATTCATAGTTCGTCTATTACTGCTTTTGTTTTCTTTGATTTTTTTCCTTTGAACACTCGTTAAGAAAGGGTTGGGATCCCGCTAAACTAGTTTAACCCTACCATATGCCTGTCCCGATTCAGGAATTGTGGTCATAGGTTTGTCTATGTGTGTTTTGTTCTGTTAAATGTACATTTTCATTTTTGATAATATTCAGGTAAGAGCAGTATTGTTTTACGAATACACGATTTTTTTATAAAGGGCAATTTAGAGCTTTTCACAAGGAGTTGTATTCCTTCCTTTTTGAAGGCCTTGTAAAGACCTCTAGATTTGTTAATTACTCCGTTTTTCTCGCGGTTTAAGTGCCGTCTCTCTGACATTTACCCAATATCTTTTCATTTTGATATATATATAATATTTATTATCAGATTACATTTCCCATATTTCCAAACTCATTTGTATTCTTGGCTTATGTTATTGATATAACTTAATGCAAGAATTAATATATCTTAACGTATCTCACGCAGAGCATATTTTTTATATATGAAAATATACCTTCTCTAAATGTATCTAAAAGGTTGTTTAATCGCTCTCCTATCTCGGAAATATCAAGTCTTTCTTTCGGATCCGTCATTACACAAGAACAGATTATTTTGTGTACCACTTCTGGTATACATGGCCATTTACGAGGCTTAAGATCTTGGAAAACTATCTATAAATGTAATCACATTATTAAAAACAATAAGTTGAGCTAAATAAGATGAATTAAACTTACTTACTTATCGGTTTATATTCGTCATAACTTTTATAGATTTGATCACGAACCACCGTTTTTTATAGATCTTAAGACAATATATTTCAGTGTCTTGACTTATGACGTAGTTGGTGTAAAGATGATCGAGACACTGATATTCATTTGTTATTCTCAAGATAAATCGTTCCGAGATTAACAACTGAAAGCGCCTAACTCCATTTGAAAAGCTTTTACACCAAAAGTGAGCAACGTCTAGATGAATACTGCAATGAAGATCATTGAAAAGGAGCTTTTGAAAAGTTGAGAAAATAACGAGTCTTAAATTAATCACTTTTTGATTAAGCAGATACTCGTTGGTCGATGTGCTTTATTCTTGCTTGCGTGATCATCGACTCAGTGCATACATTCCGACAAAAAAGCCATATTATATGAAAAACAGGTTCCACAACTCGCAAGAGCTGAAAAATTGATTATCAACTCTCGTTGTTTAAATAAAAATCATGATAAACAAGCTTTAGATAATTATCTGCGATTTACAGTTCGCATTTAATGTGAAACCTATAAATATATTGGCTTTTTTATAAATGACTCATCGTGAAAAATAACATCACTACTTTCTACGATAAATAAAACGTTAGGTATTCTCACATATTCTAAAAGCTGTTCTGTTGCAGTCCCATAAACTTCTGTGTAAGGATGACATCCATGAGTAAATACTTCATATATGAACTGTCCTATCATCCATGTGTCTGTTTTGGTATCATAGTGGTCTTCCAAAATACTTTCTGGTGCTGACCACAGAACTGGCATCTCAGAATCATCTACATCTATCATAAAAATTTTACATATGTTCTTACGTAAACCAACTAACATTCTTAGTAACGCGGTTTCTAAATATAAACAAATAATTTCAAGGGTCAGTGATCGTGTGGAATTATTCATATTATTTATAAATACATTTTCCAAATGTTAAAATATAACACATATATCATAAAATCGTTGGTCCTGACACGAGCGACTGATAACCTGATCGATAATTTGAATACCTGCTGCTTAACGTCCAGCGACAGACAATTCATACATTTTGAGAGCAAATAAATTAATGATAACCTTTCATGTACCAAGTTTAGACCAATTGTACTCTTACTCAAAATACAGAGTACAGAGAAGCGACGAGTTTCATTGTTTGTCAAAGTCATATTTTGATCAAAATGACATTTTGATAGAAAGGGGTATAATTCAGTTGTTTATTTATATAAACAAACTTTTATTGAAAGTATTGTACTAATTCTCACCTGAAACAAACTCAGTATTGCCCATTGTCTTTGCTACACTGAAATCGTGTAAAACAACGTTGTTTTCGCTTTGTAAGCTAAAAGCATATGTGGTCAAATTACGATGAATAACCCTTTTACTGTGCAGATAGGAGACAGCATTTAGTGCATCAGCGACCATCGTGGTTAGCCTACAATTTGAAATCCATCTACAAACTTTCCTGGCTTGTAAGAGATATGTGTGCAAGTCGTGGTCCATACTTCTGTTTGTTATGTAAAATATAGGTAGTGGCCTGCACTGGAAAGCAATTAACTGAATAAGATTGTGATGACTCTGTGCATCCTGCAGATTTTTAAGGACGTCCAGTGTGTTAAGGTGTTTGCTGGTTTCCCGCTTGTTAGCTTTGTGTTTATAGTCCGTCATGCTTCCTTCTGCTATGCAATGAAGCGTGGGAATTAACGTGTACATAACAATATGTTTATCATCAGACACTGTTCCTGCCAATGTCACCCACGACGGTTCCAGTCCAACTGTCGATGGCTGTTGGAGGACTCCATCAATTTTAAGGTTTACTGCTGACAACTGTTGAACAATATGCTTTCTGACTCTTTCTCTGATGTCCTTGGCTTGTTGATTGTTTTTGGAAAATAAGTATACCACATTTTTGACAATTTCTTTTTCTTCTTTGAAGAGAAGCGGTTCTAAGAGGCTGAGAAGACGACGACGTGCGACCTGAGTTACTTTTGTTGTGTCGATATATACATTTAGTACTTTGCATAATGTTATCTGGTATTCAGGTACAGTCGATGGCATTGAAGAACCTTAGCAAACATTTATAAAACAATGTTATTGTCAAACTTTACATAAATATTACATTTTCTAACGAACATGTATTTTGTAAGTATTAATAAATAAAATTCATTTGTATCAACGACAAAACCCTACATAACTGGGTTAATTTTTAAATAGTTCATTATATGGCCACGACAGACATTACGATTTTTGTTCTCTTATACTCTATGTCAGGCTTTTGTGGAGTGCAATTTTCGCGCTTAATTGAATAATACTTGCGATTCAGTTGCATTTATTTAAATCAAAAGAAGTAAATATCCCACGGTAAACAGTTCATGTTTTACACTATACAATAGAGTTTTACAAAATACTATCTGCCGTTAATTTCTCTACGGAGATTTAACATTGATGGTTGGCCATCTTCGGTTTTAGCGAATGTGCTAAAGATTGACCTAGATAAAGTTATTTAAAAAATTGTGCATATTTTTATTATGACCCTTTATCGCAATTTACATCATAAAATTATTTTTAAAATCCTAATCTTGCGCGCCTCAAGACATTATAAATTTATTTGATCCTAGTTTAGTTCCTTATTGATTACGAATCGTTGAAAAAAGTGTGCTACCGTTCTCGCGCGAGCGCGTGCAAAAAGCCACCTCCGGATTTCTAAATGGAAAATCCCCCGACGCGACTTATATACATCGTGATTGCTAAAAATTATTATTGCAACTTTTTAAAGCTACAAAATGAACATTATCTTAAAAGAATACGGTAGGTAACTTTTCCTTTATAAACTTTTAACAGTTCCGACAAACTCTTACATAAAGTATAAAATTGATCCATTTGAAAATAGATGGATTGTACCATTAACTCTTGCTTTCTACTTTTTTGCATACATCTTAAATTCTTACGCAATATTATTTCATGATATCAAAATTATATCTTCAAGGTTTTAAAAAGATTCAATGAACAAGTCATATTTTTCTTGGCGCAGTCATTTTAAAACCAGTGGAACTTTGAAAAATATGTCGATCTTATTTACGATTGGCCAATAAAAAAATCAGGAATTGTATTGAAAAAAACTTCTGTATTATCAAAAATAAAGCAAAATAAAACCGCCTCGGTGGTGTAATGGTTACCTGCTCGCCTCGAGTGCGGAAGGTCGTGGGTTCATTCATCATCAGTCATCATTAATATGCTCTGGTCCTGAATGTGCATGAACTATATGTTCTATGTTTGTCTTTCGTTTCATTTTGTTGGCCTTGGTCTTGTCTGTCTTCCGACTTAACGATTTCTGTCAGCCCCTTTGGTATCCTCGAATTCCTCTTTCTATATGCCGCTGGACGTTAAGCAACATTTTATCCATCAAACAAAAAAAATAAATTGAGCAGAAGTTAAGTATTTGTTAACCAAAGAAACCAAAGACAAGCGTTTTTCTCGAGGGTATCATAATGATTATTTAGAAAATCAGATTTTATTACCCAATTTTTCGCAACGAGAACCAAAATTAAAAATGGCTCAAATTATAAATTATATAAACCATATATGTATATATATCATATTTTCATAGGAGAAGGAATGTCCAAATTAGTTTGGAAATATTTTACTTAAATTACTGTTTATGGGTACCTTCTATGGATGTGATAAGGGAGTCGGTTTCATATTTTCAATTTAGAGTGACGGATTGTCTCTCTAAATTGAAAATATGAATGATTGCCTGTAATCATACAAAAATGTAGACGTCAACTTTCTAAAAGCGTTTTCCTGATTTTATTCTGATCTTGCATCGCTTTTTATCTTCTTTAAATAACACAATATACAAGCAAGATATTTTTTTTCAAAATACGGAACAGTAATATTGAATATTGGATATCTCTCTTTGGCTTCTAAAAATTGTTTCAAACTTGTTTTGCATTAATTACTTTTTTCAGGAATGCACGCTATCCGTAGTTTTTACAATATTCAATGTTGTTAAAAGATAAGCAAATTAAAAATCAAAATTCCAATCTCGATCTAAGTAAAGTTTGGGGATTGATCCCATCCGATAAATTGTTAAAAAGATTTTGTCAAAAACTACCCTTTAATGAAATTTACACTATTTAGGGGGTCAGAATGGGGGTTTTTTAGAACCCTGTTCTTCAATCTAGGCCGTTTAAAAGTTGGAGCAAAACCTTAAACGTACCACGCGATTTTTTGTTTTTATTGTATTTTATTGATGATTTTGGTTTGTTTTGTTGCTTAGTTTTGCAAGAAATGCAACACGAGGTATGCCCCGTAAAACTGGATGTAAAACAAAATAATTTTGCACAACTCGACATTGTTCACAAACGCTTTACAGGTATTTACCCTTTTTCTTTATGAGGCTTTGGGCATGAATTCAGAACGGTGGGTCAAATTAATGCAGATAAAATTTACCACGAAATAAAAGATTTTCTTTGATGCATTGTATGACCAGTTCGTTGACTGACAACTTATCAGCTGTACGGTCAAAATAATGTAAATCTGGTTATAAATCAAATGACGAAATGATAAACTCAGGCTTTGGAACCATTAACAATTTAAAAAAAGAAGTTAAAACTAAGCTAAGGGTTTTATCTGGCTTAGGAAAAGATCTTCAAAATGTTTGTTTTTTTTAACAGGTTAAACAGACATTTAAGTTATGATTTGGTTGAAATATATAGAGATGATCTTGATAGACAAATCCTTCGCAAAAATAAACCTAGATTATGTATGTTGGCTTACCTAAACTTAACCTAAATTTTCCTCTGGTAATTTGAGATGTAATTTAATAAACCCTACTTAATTAAGCGAAATACAAGTGTTTCTGCTAGCTAACTATGGATTACCTGATTGTAACCTACATTTAGCTTGGAAATTTAAAAGTAATTTTTATTTCTTATGTATAATGCGATCTCCTTAATATTTATCTATACTTTTTATACCTTTACACAAGCGATGGACTACTCCCTTTGTTATCAATCTCAACATGGCATACACAGTCTGAATATTCTTTGGTTTCTTAGCGAATTTCTCAACAACAACTTCAGACAGCTCATTAAGGAATATTACTAACTGCAAGTCTGGCTTTACGAAAATCTGCAAACAGATATTTTTAATAACACTAGTAATGTTTAACAATTATAAGCAACAGAAACCGTTCAGATATTTTCTAATTTCTGGGAATTGAATTTTGTGAAATTTGACCTCTCTACAAAGTTTGCATATAAATAAAAATATATATGCTTAATCGCAAATTAAGATCATTTGTCGATTCTAAATGCGGTTGCTAGCGAGTACATGTAGAGTAAACAAAGTACAGACGAAAGAGAACGTGCACATTTTTCCGCTTTATTTAAGGAAACCCTATGAGAAGATTGATACGAATGATTTATTATTTGAACGCATTTTTGCAAAGTAGCAAGTTGCGATAAAAAATTGACGAGTAAATATTTTAGATAGTTAGATGTGTAGCGAGTTCATTTAACGGTTTGTCGCTTAATTTTCAGACTTGTTTGACATAAAATTTATCAATGGAATTTTTTAATGAAATTTGCTGCACTTGTAAAAATTCTAAAGCACTCAAAATACGGAAAGGTTTCGAAACGTACTGCACCTATAGTTGTCCCTACCTTGCTTTGTCTTTCTATTTCGTTTGTTTGCATTTGAGCACTTTTTTTTTGTTTTGATCTCGCACTTTCTCTGTTTTGTTCTAATAATGCCGATTAGAGGTTACTTTCTGAAAATCTGTAAAACTGTATTTTAACAAAAACGGCGAAATTACGGCTTTTATTAATTAAAAAACATTCTCACATTGTTTAAACATTGATAATCGTATTTCCTACGATCTCCATTGTTCAACGTTAAATTTTTGAACATTATCGATTTTATAAAATACGATTATCAATGGTGAATTATGCAAGATTCACTACAAAAATGTTTAGTTACAAAGTAGTTGCTTTAATTTATGATAAATTCCTTACCTGATTAATCAAAACAAAAAGAAAGCAATACTTTTCTAAGTAAGTCATCGATTTTGAGAATTTTTTTCGAAGATGAACTTTGTTGATATCATCCATTATGACATCTCTGATATTCCCAACTGGTAATAGACTTGGGTTCTTGCCAACATTCCTTAAATCTTCCAACAGTTGCTTCAAGGGCACTAACAAGTCCCCGCATTCTGATGGACCTTTGGTTGAATCTCGGGAATCATTAATGACTTTACCCACGACTAGTAAGGAATTTTCAGCAAAATTCTGAACTTCTAGTATTATATTGGACCGAGTTGTGCCTCCAGCACATAATGCGAGGTGCAGAGTGGCAATGATGTCTGTAGTGACTGGAACAAAATTCACCATTGCAAAATGGTGTCTGGACCTCTTTCTTAATAGTTCAATTAGATCTTTTCCTGCTTTTAACAGCTCTGCTTGTTTATGCAATCTTGGATATACGTTGGTCTGAATCTGGCAATCCTCAATTGCATTAAGTATGCACATCTGTATCCTCAAGTCTTCGATTTCCAGCAAGTGAATAAGACCTGACAGATCATCGGTTTGTGTTAACGTTTTGATTGTAGTTGACATAATTTCCTTAGAAATTTCTTCCCTGTCTTCCTGATTTCCATTATTGAATCTTTTTTTCATTTCAAACACTGATACATTTGAAGAAACTAAAAAATATGAACAGAAAAGTATTCAACTTTTTTGTTTCAAACTTAAACACTGTCGAATGATCATATTTAAAACGAAATATTCAAAATATAAAAACTAAAAGTGAATTTCTAAAGGTATGCATGAACATTTTAATGAGGATGTTGATGGACATTTTACCTGGAGAAAAATGTTTAGTTGTTAAACTGTCATGGACATTTGAGTGAAACTAAACTCATAAATTTAAATGTTTTCACACCTTTTTAAAAAAATTCCCATTCTACTAAAATATGTATTAAAACAATTCTCTTAATGGCTATATCTTACCCTTTGAAAACGTAAATAATGAATTAATTGCGATATCTCCCCCTTTAGATGACATATATTTTGGAATAATTTCGATATCTTACCCTTTGGAAAGCATATATGTTGAATTAATTGTGATATTTTACCCTTTGGAAGACATATATTTTGAAGAATATGTATGCCTCTATGCCCATTGTCACTATAGTCAAAAGATTCTGCGTTGATAAATCCACTTGGAACATCCTTGACTGTTAACGTTAATTTATGATCATCAACCTCCTTCGGTACGGTTTGCTGTGATCGGAGTTGAAGTTTAGGCCTTCTGTTTGGTAACTGCGGAATTGCATGATATCTTTCTTGTTCTGAATCTATTGTTTGCTGTATATATTGAATGATTCATGTTGATTCAACTTCGGTAAATCGCTTAAATTCTCCAACATTTCTTAATGGTCCTGTTGTCTTTGTAATAAGTATAATTTTATTCTTGTGAGAAATAAGCTCTCTTTGTAACACCTTTTCTAATGACGATTTTAAATTATTGCAGTAAAAAACTAGAACAAATAGAGCATTGCTTACGTAACTTAGAAGATCCAATGAATTGTGTTTTGTTGTACCATCGTAGCTGGTAAAAGTCAATCCTGTGCTTAAAAGTTCAGACGAGATTTCAGAAATTCGGAGACATTTCTCATTACTGCATTTAACAAGAAGAGCATCATGACAAAGTAAATCAGTGTATGCTTCAGCCATGAACTTTACGAAATTAAAAAAAGGAATAACTGCCTTTATCACAATAATTTTTGTTTAAACTGATGAGGTGTTACCATCGGTAAGTCCATATGATGTTTCTATATCATTAAGCTGTAAGAACACCTGAAAGATATAATTGTCATTCCTCTTGTTACACATTTGTTAAGTCAAGGTAATACGCGTTCTTTAGAGACATTTTTGTATGAACTTAGCAAATATATACTGAACCGCAAAAGAAACGTCGCATATTTTTTTCATAATTAATAAAATGAAATATTCTTGGTAGGAGTCATT
>JAULBM010001611.1:0-12003 GCA_032357055.1 Geukensia granosissima | reverse complement strand
ACTAATGATACTGACCTATTACTAATAATACCGACCTATAACTAATGATACAGACCTATTACTAATGATACTGACCTATTACTAATAATACTGACCTATTACTAATAATACTGACCTATTACTAATGATACTGACCTATTACTAATGATACTGACCTATTACTAATAATACTGACCTATTACTAATGATACTGACCTGTTACTAATAATACTGACCTATTACTAATGATACTGACCTATTACTAATGATACTGACCTATTACTAATGATACTGACCTATTACTAATGATATTGACCTATTACTTATGATACTGGCCTATTACTAATGATACTGATCTATTACTAATTATACTGACCTATTACTAATGATACTGCCCTATTTCTTGTGATACTGACCTATTACAAAGGGTTCTTTAAGTGATCCATGAGAATCATACCATGGTGGTCTCCCAGATGTGTAAAGTGTTCTTATGCCTGCTTGGAAAACACGTTGAGATTTTGATGAGGTTGTAAATGAGATCTTTTTATTGATTCCAGCTTTTGTTGGAGATTTTGGAGGTTTAACTGGAGATTTTGGTCCTTTCAATGGAGATTCTGGGAAATTAGTTATAACAGTCAGTTGTTCCATCTCAGCTTCCTCTCCGCTACCACTACTGCAAAAATTTTAAAAAACAGAGAAATGCAAAGATGCTCCCATGGAAATGTGTCCATGGGAGCATCTTGGCAAACAAGAATTAGACATACATTGAAAATGGAAACAACTATAATTTATCCTGAAAATGCTTTACAACTTATTCTGATAACTGTGAGCATTTTTTAGGAATGTATCTTCTTTTTGCATGTATTTGTGTTAAGTATATTGTAATAAAGATATTTTCTAGTCAGATTGGGTGACTTTCTGTTTGATTTTTATGGTTTGTTGGTTCCTGCTTTTGTGTTATTTGAATTTTTCCTTCGACCATTCATTGAGGAGGGTTGATTACCAACTAGTTCAATTCCATCACCTCTCATGTGCCTGTCCCAAGTCAGGAATCGTGGTCATAGGTTTGTATTTGTGTTTAATCTTTTGTTTCATGTAAATTTTTGTAATATTCAGGTAAGAGCAGTATTATTTTACGTATACAAGATTTTTTTACTTGAGGTAATTTAGAGCTTTTCACATGGAGTGGTATAATTGGTATTTCACTCTTATTGAAGGCCTTGTAAAGACCTCTAGGTTTGCAAATTACTGCAGTTGGAGTGCAGTCTCTTTTCATATCTTATACAGACCAAATATGAAATAAATTCAACATACAAAAGCCAAGAAATATGAAATGAATCAAACATATAGAGGCCTAGAAATCTTTGATGAAAAAAATGTACAGATATATGTATGAACAAGGGTAATGAACTCCCGCCAACTAAAGATGGGGCATAATTAACCATCACTTTACCAGCACAAATCAACCATTGAGTAACTGAAAATGTTTTATATAGTGAAAAAAAAAACAACAAAAGTAATCATAGAACTGGAATGCACAACAGAAACAGATAACTTAAGTGATATTAACAGAGAAATCTGCAGGTGAGTCGGAGGCTTCTTTGACCAACTGAGGTCACAACTTCACCTAGTTTAGTTTAATATTAAGTCTTAGTACCAGAGATGTATATAGAGCCTAGAGGGTGAAAATTTCCAGGGTCCCAAACCAAAATCAAACTCAGGAACTTCAGTACCATAGCCTGTGTTTTTTTTTTTTTTTTTTGCTGTTTTATCAAACCACTGTCCCAGGTTAAGGGGAGGGTTGAGCACTCACTAACTGGTTTAACCCCGCCACATGCATATTTTCCTGTTCAAAGCCAGGAACCTGTAGCCCAGTGGTTGTCGTTGTTTTATTAGTCAATTATTGTTATATGTTCACCATTTTTGCTTTAGATTACGTCGATTGTCGGGTTTTATGTATAGTTTCACATTTTGTATTTCGGGGCCTTTTACAGCTTTCGTTATGGTATGGACTCTGGTTCATTGTTGAAGGTCGTAGTGGGAATTTTCAATTCTGCTGTCATTTGGTGGGTGACCGTCTCATTTTTTCGTCTTTTTTATCTGTGACACGAATACACATACCAGCCGACAAGAACATGGAGTCGACCATAAAATTTTTAGAATAATGACTTCAACCGAGTACAACATAACCCTGTTTTTTAGAGTTTCTGTATCGATGACTTAGCTCTTCCTAGAAAATCGCTGTATTGGACACATGATCTTGAAAAACGTATGAGCTGTGACATTATGAGCTGAAAAATTACTGAAAATAAACGGGATGATTACTATTGTAAAGTTGAATTTATCGGGTATGTCATATGGTTTTTTTTATGAAACCTTCCTCTATTATCTTTTAAATTCAAAGTTGCTTTATTTAAAGAAAACCATATGATAAAGCTGTCATGAACCTCTAGGGGTTCTGAATTTCTATGTGTTATTTAAACAATGAAATGATGGTTAAAATCACTCTACAATGAACTGTATATGTGTCAAGCTGTGTAAAGATATTGTTCAGCGTTACGGAACCATTCGTTATTGAATATTTTAAAATTTTTGCAACATTTTCTTAAAGTACACGATAAACACAGAAGTGTTACCAAGTACAGCTTAAAGAGTCTCATCTGATATTCTATATAGTTTTCGTTTCCATGTTTTCACTTGAAATCTATTTGTGTCTCATCTGGAAATATTTACTTGGTAGTGTCAGCTTTCATAGTCTTTTTTAGTTAATAATTAATTTTATTATCAGTTTTGACATTGCTTCATAGTTCTAATTTGTTAGAGTTATTTGTTTTCAAGTATACAAATCATATTTTGGAGGGACAATTATAATGTCAAAAGTTTTTTTTTATAGCAAATCACAAAATACATTTTAACTGAGCAAAACTCAAATGAATTCTTTACAATTTTGTTGTAGAAATATCTTTCCCTTTACATATGCACTTTTTCGTGCAGCATTTATTCCACTTTGTATCTCTTTTCTCTTTCGATGTTGTTGCTATTTGTGCCACGCCATATAAGGACATAAATGTTTCAACAAAGATAGATGTCACAAGGGCAAGAGTAAGAATTCCACATAAAGCACACGCAGAACACGCGATTTTTCCGGCAACAGAATTAGGGAACAAATCTCCAAATCCAACAGTTGTTATGGTAATGACACCAAGCCACCATCCCTGAGGAATGCTATCAATGTTTTCTCTTTCTTCAAACACGTAAATCAGGTTTGCAAAAACTAGAACAATCATCGAAATATGAAAGAAAAGCATAAGCAAGTCTTTCGCATTCTTCTTAATAGAAAATTTTAGAACACGTACAACTGCCATATTCTGACAATACCTCAGAAGTCGAACAACACGAATAAGTCTTATAAATTCAAAACAATCCATCAGAAACCCGGAAAATTTGTGACCGGTTTTTATTTTCAGAAAAGATATTTCGA
Source organism: Geukensia granosissima (assembly GCA_032357055.1). Taxonomy (NCBI): domain Eukaryota; kingdom Metazoa; phylum Mollusca; class Bivalvia; order Mytilida; family Mytilidae; genus Geukensia; species Geukensia granosissima. The sequence goes on along the minus strand of JAULBM010001611.1, from coordinate 8,543 downwards.
CATATGTTCCTATTAGAATTACAGTGTCGATGGTGTTCAAAAAACTTTTATAGTAGATCTTCAAATCTGGACAAAATAACCACCTTAGAATCTGCTCCACAGTAAAGAAAGCTGTGAAAAAGTAGTCTAATTTGTAGAATATGTCAAACTTTACCGTAATACCAGGAAACCTTGTTCTTAGTTCTTCTCTTATTTTTTCTACATCTGATTTGTTTGTAGAATTACTATGTGAATCATTTCCGCTTTCGTCGTCATAAAGATCAGGGAACATGTAATAGAGGTATGGTTGGTCATTTAAATCGTTTTGAAGGTCATCACAATCGTGGTCTCTTAGGTATCCTTTAGGATCTGGGATCTGTTTTTCAGAGAAGGACATATAGTCGAACCATTCACATGACGTTAAACTCCTTCGGAATATAGGTAACGAACCTAAAGCCAGTGTTCCCACCGATGATATCACTAGACTCATGGCAAACAAAAGGTAACACTAAAAAATAAGGATAATAATTTAAAATGTACAATAGTTTTGATTTAAAATTTTTTTCCTTTATAGCATATACTGTTTTGGTTTTCTAAATTGTTTTGTTGTTAAGTTAGGAAAAGAACGTACAGTGATCTTAGTGCGTTTAATGATCAATAATAGTCGTTTTTTATATTTTTATACCAGTTCTTCATTCGCTATATCTAATAACAATATAAAATTAACCTTTATCAAAAAAGTAAAAAAGTAATATTACAAATACCTTTGATATCAATGTCCTTTCCTCATATTCTATAATTCTCCAAATCCGATTCCTTATTGGAAGACATCCAATTCCGGTTTCCTCTTTGAAAGTAGTGTGCACATTCTGGAATTCCGTTCGTGTTGCATACTTATCCATAAATTGAATGAACGAAAACAGACAGCATTCATCTAAGTTTTCATAATCTATCTGCCAAAATTCAAGTTCATCCTTAAATGCCTTTGGACACAAGTTAGGTGGCATATGCAATTGTTGGGTTTGATAGAACGACAATATCGATTCGAAAGCGGTAATAGATCTCTCAAAGTAATGTTCTTCATTTTTTGAATCGGTGTTTGAACTAACCATTTTTCCTAACCGAGAATTTGGATGAGCTAAAATTGAGCTCTTACCTATTTCAAATCTTGTCCCTGAAACATTAATGATAATCCTATCCAAATATACTTTCGCTAAATCTGTCATTTTGTATGTTTTATAAAATTTGTTTGTTTTCATTACAAATATGATTGATTTCTCCAGCAACCGAATTAATATATAATGATTACATGATACTTCATCAGAACAATTATCCCAACGACAACGCCAATATTATCATAAACAATTGTCAAGGTATTCTGTTTGATAAACATTGTTCATAATCAAGTTTAGGTTAAGATAGCAATAGAATGCCAATGTTGAAGATCATAACAGTATTTGTGTCGAGTTAATAAACAAAAATAAAAGACTAAATGACTAAGGTTAAAAAAAGTCACATTTTAAGTTTTAAAAACAAATGAAATGTGTAAAATATGGAACTGTACAACAAAATAGAAAATTTTCTTGTATAGTTTCAAATTTTGTACATGTTTGGTTATCTTGTCCCTTAGTAAGGGCCTTTAACACAGAAGTTTTCTGTCATTTTGTTGAATAGTTTCAAATTTTATATGTTTGGTTTGTTTTTACCTTTCAGATATAGAAAAATAACTCACCATTTCATAAAATCAGGAACAGGAATAGAATACTGAGTGGGTTAATCGTATCTAAATAGTCCAAAGATAAATCAGAGACGAAACAGAAAGAGAAAATATGTTATGGTATCCATGCTTCAGTAAGATTAAGATGTTTTCCTTATACATACTACTTAATGTGCTGCAATAAAACACCGGGAATTTTGATAGACCAATTTAACAATACATACCGCTACCTTGATGATATCTTATCCGTTACTTTCTCAGATTTCTACAAATACACAACTGAGATTTATCCAAAAGAATTAAACTTGAATAAAACCATTTACAATAGCCTCAAACTTAGATGTGTATATTTCTCAAGGTAAATATCCACCAAAATTAACGACAAGAAGGACGATTTCTTATTCCAAATTATTAATTTCCACTTACTTGACGGGGACGTTCATTTGGCACCATTGTAAGGTGTATATATTTCTCAACTGGTTCGTTATGCCCGTGTATAAAGCGACGTTTTAGATTTTATGAACGCTGTGTATAACTGTTAAGTCAAGTATTTCGTTACCACAAATTGATTAAAACATTCACTAAATTCTTTCATAAATATAAAGATTTGGTATCAAAATTTGGATGTACTTTAATCATCTTATGAAACATGGATATCACATTCTACTTTTTACGGAAACGTGGTCAATATAGCTCGAGAATTTAAACAAAGTCCACGTTTTTTAAAATTATGGATATCACATTCTACTTTTTACGGAAACGTGGTCAATATAGCTCGAACATTTAAACAAAGTCCACGTGTTTTAAAATTCATCTTAATAAACTTATCCTAAAGGATATTGCCAGAATATTATTATTAAATCTTTAAATAAGGTTTTATTGGTACTAATATTGATTGTCTTGTTAATAGCTTAATAAGGAACTAAACAGTTTATATTTGTTATGAAATTTTCTACTTCATGTGTATGTATTTATATTGGCATTTGCACAACCCATGTTTTCTTTAACTTCTATTGATATTTTAACACTAAATCCAATTGGACGTGTTTATATTGATACCGTACTAAAGGAAAACTTTTTACCTGATCGGTTGCTTTTGGGTATAACTTTCAGACAACAACTGCGAGAACTCTTTCGAGGTCGACACTTTTGTTGTATCGGGTATTTGTTTTAATTGGATTTATTGTTGGTTTTCAGTATCGATAGATAAATCCATTTCAACCGATTGTCAAACCACTGTCCCAAATTTGGGGGAGGGTTGAGAACTCACCAACTGGTTTAACCCATACTCATGTGCCTGTCCCAAAGCCAGGAACCTGTAGTCCGGTAGTTGTTTTTATTTAATTAGACATTTATTGTTATTTGTTCAATTTTCAATAGATTAGTTCAATTGTCGTGTTTTATGAATAGTTAAAAATTTTGTATTTCAGGGCCTTTTACAGTCCGTTATGGTGTGGACTTTGGTTCATTGTTGAAGGCCGTAATGGGACCTGTAGAAGTTAAGATTCGACTGTCATTTGCTGGATGGCTGTCTCATGGACAATCATGCCACATCTCCTTTTTTATATTTTCAACGGATGAGTATGATGTATTTCAAATCATGTTCAGTGTAAGTACGTTCATCTTTTCATAAGCAGACTTTTAGCAACAAAATCGTTTTAAAGCTGTTTAAATAGGATAATAAATGACATTGAGATTTAAAGCTAGATCCGACCAACTTTGCACATCACGCACGTTTAGTATGTTTTGAGATTTAAAAGGTTCTTACATTGCACAGTCGGTAAGCTACTTGTTTAACAAGTTTCCGACTGGTATGTTAGAAGAAGAATTAAACCTTTCTTGGTATTGTTAAAAAATGTAAAAAATTAGCCTTGTCCGCTAACATTGAAAATCTCACATTCCGTCCGGGATATAGGAAGTATGGCAGAATAAGTTCATTCAAAGTGCGTGCTATTTTATGGGTCGTACAATTAGGTAAAAATAAAACAGAATAATATTTCCAAATAACCAGTTCATATATACGGTTTCTGAACCTATGTCTGCTCTATCTTATCCACGAGTATAATATGACTCTTGGTTACTGATAAGCATCTATATAAATGTCGACGGCATTTTATGATCAAAATATCAACATGTGTCGTTATATTGCTTTAGTTTTGATTCCTATAGTTGCTTGGGCTTGTTGTCCTCCGACAAAATGGGAAGGGACACAATATGTTGCATTAGGATCTACAGATAAAGATGGAACGTCACACTATGCTGAGGTAAGTGTTTGGAAATACGTTTTTATGTGGTAAGGCATGATTTCGTTAGCGGTTAACGTTGTTCCTACATTAGTTTTGTGGGTTTCGCTTTTTTCATAGTTGTATGTTACTTTTTAATTTTATATATATATATATTCTCTTGCGATTGCCGAGTTTTTTAACTTTCATCTTTTTCTGGATCCTTGATTTTCTTTCGCTTCCTCTTAATTTGTCAAGCATATAATCTCATTTTATTCCTAATATTAAAGTATACATCAAGTTACTCGTCACTGCCTTTAACGCATTACCTATATAATTTTTTTTATATTTTTGTATAGTAAATCTCTATTTTTGTATTTTATAGATCCAGCAGAATGTTACAGTCGATTCTGACATGAGAAGGTCATTCATTTCACAATCATTGATGTGGGATGGAATGCCAGTAAGACAGAATATCTTACAAGATTTTGGTTCCGTAAGTTTTGAATATAATCTGCATGTTTTACAGAGTTCACAATTGTAAAAGTCTACAATACAGACTTCATGAATTAATATGTTATTTGATTTATTCAACAGATTAATTTTTGTCATACATGAGATTTTGTGTTTGTTGTTGACAGGGAGAACAATATGTTACAACAATCAAGGGAGATGGTAGCATGACATGTGAAAGGATGGATATTGAATCCATAGAACCGGGATGTATACCCAGTAAGTATAATAAAGAACAATTACAGACATTTACAATATATAACTATCTCATGCTGCATGTTTTTGATAAAAGGACACAAAGAATTAGAAGAGCCGAACAGAACGTTACCAGGTCCAGTGTAGAATACCCATGTGAGAGATCAAAAGTGCATAGTCCAAAGAGACCGGATAAATTTGAAACATACTTAAAGATAAAACGAAAACAAAAGGAACAAAGGTTTGGTATCCACGAAATTACAGAAAGCTCAATTAATAACACAAGAGGAAAATATGATTTATTCAGCTCGTAGAACCACATGTACAAGAACTTTTGAAAGAAACATTCATTCCCTTACATGTTTCTTGTAGATCTAGATAGTTTGATTGTAAATTTCAGTGAATGCCACCAAGATAATACAGTCATACTTTGGCTCGGGCAGTTCCAAAATAAATGCAACAATGTACAAGATTTCTATGGACCAATCAGTCATATATGCTACTATGTCAGATAATGGATGTATACCATTAGCATACGAAGCTTCAGGCGTAGATAGACATGGAGGTATGTTTTCATAGTATATTAACTTAATTTATTTATAAATAGTACATTATTATGAAGACAATTGATTTACCATATTTTTTGTTAATACTTGTTTCCATGGCGAAGAAAAGTACAGAACCTTTATTTTCATTACAATGAAATAACAGGATATTATTCATTGCAGCCGGATATCAAATGACTGTTGAATTCTTCCACATTACACCCGGAATAGCTGACACTTCAGTGTTCGAAACACCAAGGATTTGTGTGAGTAATAGAGCTTCCATACAGCCTATTTAATTTTAATTCCATAAAGCGCTCTAATAAAAAGTACTTGACTCAAACTTAATAAACCTAGTTGAAATATTACCACGGCACACGGCAACGTAAATTATAATTAATATTAACTTTTTCTACATTTGAAAGAAATGAGTTTAATCAAGATTTGAGTAGACCTCGAAACAGAAAAAAAACTGTGCAGACAAAACAATATCAACAACAGCGGGTTACCTAGAGAACTAGTAGAACTAGTCTTACTACGATTTTAAAAATTCAATATGTGGTTTTTACGTTGTATTGATTTTACTTATAGGCAAGACGTATGCCAGGGTTTGCAGGAATTGGCAAATAGAATAAAAAAATTGACCTTGTATTAGCCAGAGGATTAGTTTTGTTTTTAATAAAATGTTTTTAAAGGAAATATGAATATTTTTGCTGATAACGTCTTTATTGATCTGCTAATGCAAACCAGTATTATAGCGTTTTGTTGGCAAAATTGAAACATCCAACATTAAAATACCAAACGGGCGACGATGAGGCAGTTTTAACATTTATACTTATTTCAAGAGAATATATAATTCGTATTCAATTCATATTCATGGCAAATTCAAAGCTAGTTTCACGTCCACAAACAGTGAAATCCTAATTTGAATCCAAATTAAACCAATATGCGTTATCCAGTTTGCATTTGTGAAATGTTTTTTGATAATGGGAAATGTTTTTGCCGTGTGGAGGGACAGTCTCGGCGAAATCGCAGTAAACATTATTTCATGATAGTAATACATGTATAAACTCCTGAAATATATGCATTATATAAATAATAAAAATATAACAAACGATCATGAAAAAACCCAAAACAAAACAAAACAAGGATGTAGTAAGGAATTGACCGAATTGAACTTAAGACAAACATAGTACGCACAATACTACACTGAAAACTAAAGCTAGACTAACACGAACCTACGGAAGGTAAGCAACTCCTTCTCCATGGCACCCGGCCGTGCTGGTGTTAAACGCAATCGATGTTAGTCTCACCCGTTATAAGAACGAATTTGTTGTTAAGGCAGTGGGAAAATATCCATTGTTATTTGTGAAATATTTCGTAACGATCAACCAAATTATGATGGCGACCGAAAATTTTCCGGAGTGATGACTTTAATCTGTCCTTGAGAAACATTTAGTTAGGTTGCTATTTGTGAGCAGAAAGGCTCTATCTATAATAGGAAGCACACGACATAGAGTACCGTATCAAATGATAAACATTCGCTCCGTATGCAAGTGTGACTGGATTGTTGCCAGACATGAACGGAAATTTTGTAATGGGAAAAAGTGACCCGATAGGAGTTCAATAATTTAATATGAACTCGCAATTAGGTTTGATTGATTGAATAATTGATTGTTGTTTAACGTCCAGTGGCAAATATTTCATCCATATTCATTTTTGATTACTAGTAATTAAGTCGGGCGATAAGTATTTCATGCTTATTCAGGACGAGAACAAGTTATTAAAACATAAATCATTAATGGATTGGGTTGGGAGTCACTCCAGAAAAATGTTCTTGCCACAGTATGCCAAATCGGAACGGTTCGCCTTAACAGCTGGCCACTAACGGACCACTTATAACGAGCTGTTGTGAAGGGATATTTCACACGATAGAGCGTGGGGTTCTCCCAACACGTCGGTAACGTTGCCGTCAGAGACAGGTTTAGAATTCTTACATCCCTCACAACCCACTGACGCCTTTTTTTGAGAGGTTCTACCCCTTGCGGAGAAACTGAGAAGTCAAAAGATTGAAAAAAATAACAAACTTTGCACGAATTTTAAAACAATGACTAGGAACAATGCAAAGAAGTGCAGCTGCAAAAGTAATACCAAGTTGCACCAAGATTCTCATTCACAACTTAAAGACTGTTTTATGAAATTGATACCTCAGTATTTTGTTAAACAAAATGGAAATCAAAGATATAAATATTTGGTATTAAGTAAAAAGATGTCTTACTTTGTAAGAGAACACGCCGCTTTTACTAATTAATACAGTGAAGGTGATATTCTAAAAAATGCTAGACTTTCTGATCGAAAACATTTTTGTAGATATTGGTGGGCGAATTTTCCAGCAGACCGTTTACGTTCCAATGGGCACAAATGTGCACCCCTACTAGCCGACTTGTTTTTATACTCGCATGAAGCAGAATTCATTCAGGGATTCATGCGAAGTTACAAAAAGGAATTGGCCAGAACGTTCAATTTTACTTTTCCTATATCGATTATGTTTTGTCAATAAATAGTCCTACGTACAGTGACCGGTGACAAATATATCCAACCGAACTAGAAATTAAGGAGACAACAGACTCAACAAAATCAATACCTAGATTTAATACTCGAAATTTACCAAGAGGGTAAACTTGTTTATAAGAATTACGGCAAACTGGATGACTTCAACTTTTCTTTTGTAAACTTCCCATATTCATGTGGCAATATTCATGCTTCCTCTGCTACGGGGTTATGTTTCGCAGATGATTTGATACTCTCGTACCTGTTCCAAGTATCAGAATTGTCTGATGAGAGAATTACTGTTATCGCATAATTTACTACAAAGATACATCAAAGGTTGACAACTTCCCTCCTAAAATTCTATGGTCGCCATCATGAATTTGTTGATCCATATGTATCTCAACTATTTATGAACCTGGTACCGGTAATACAACAATAATTTGACCTCTTCCCGGATTGATGTTAACACTGATTAGAGTTTATGGATACCATGACAGGTGTTGCGCTCAAGACAATGGATTCGTACCCTTCAAGAGCACCCGATCCCACTGCTGTTTGGTAAAGAATTCGTTGATCCCAAGCCTTTGTTCCTTTTGTTTTCGTTTTATCTTTTAATTTATTTCAAATATGTATTGTCTCTTTGAACTATGCACATTTGACTATATTCTATACTGGACACAGAACAGTCATGTGCAAATATCGCCAATGAACTCTGCAAACGTAAACAGGATAAGTTGATTTGATGTGTAAATACAAAATTACCAATGTTAAATAAATATGGAAAATTTAGGTATGCTATATGTACATTTCAAGGAGTAACCT
>JAULBM010001600.1:0-12004 GCA_032357055.1 Geukensia granosissima | reverse complement strand
GGTAGCGCAGTATCCACAATCACGCACTGCGTGATCAACAATCACATGTCGCATTGCAATGACTTTTTATTGAAAATTACTCTTTATCATCCATTATACACGATTAAATTGCGATTTTCTAAATAAGTTATTAACTCAAATATATTACCTACAATTTCAAATATTTATGATAATGAAGACGTTGAGAAACGCATAATATTTGTTTATGGGTATGCTTGCTTAAAAATGAATTCCTTCCTTTGTTAAGGTCAGGCGTTATCTAGATTTCATATTTTTTATTAACTTGGGTTATATTTTTGTAAGACGTTCTTCTTGGAACTGAATTTTCTATCTTGTTTTGCAAATTGATCGTCGTACCGGATGTTTTCTCGTCTGAATATTCCCATAATACTGCTGGGTACAGAAATCACATTCGCAGGTTCACAAAAATCAACCGTTTTTACGATTCGCACTTTGGATATAGTGTTTAAGTTACAACAATCAGAAATTTGCACATTTAAATGGATGGATTTTTTAAAATCTATTTTCAACGATATTGGGTTAACTTATATCTGGGACGGACAGTTTTCTGTCAGTTAAACTGATATTAAGATTTTACCGTATCAAGCTACATTCAGTGCGATTCAAGAAAGGTAATTGAACTGTTTTAGGTGATGTTTTTCCACCATGCTGGGGCGTGGCAAAGTCTTCGAGATTTTACTCTATATCTTGTATTGTCTGAAACAAATTCTATGTGACCAGTTTATCCAAAGTTGGTTTAATAGTATTGATACTTCCTCTAGAGGTCAATATTACTCAGCCTTCGAACCTGATTTCGGCTTTTAAAAGTATTTGATTAAATTAAAAATTGACAAGAGAATCGAGATAACAAAAGATGTAATTATTTAAAATTCCCCTCCGAAACTGGTCGCTGGAATAATATTCCTAGACATGAGCGCTTATGTACCTTATGTGATGATAGTCAATAAAGTAATGAATTTCATTATATATGTATTTGTAAACATGAAGAAGTAAGTTGACTACGTTCAAAATCTATGCCCCGTTATTACACAGAAAATCCACGTGAAGACAAATTACATGGTTTACTCAGATATTGTAATGTAAAAGTATCAAAATACAAAATTACCAATGTTAAAGAAATATGGAAAATTCAGGTATGCTATATGTACATACAAGGAGTAACCTCTCATCAGTAGCATTAGATCCGAAACATAGGAAGCGCGAATATTAAGTAATATAGCTATTTTTCTAAAAAAGATAAAAGTTTTCTTCTTATTATTCCTATCTTGTTCGCCTGAATTGATGATAACCCATGATATATTTTCAGATCCTAATTCAGCTTCATTCTAAAATTCTATGACCCACTTTTCTACCTATGTTTATATCACGTGGTTAACTTATTATATGTCAGGTGTACTTGAACAAAAGATTATAGTTCGTTGTTTTACATTTATATATGTGTTGTACAGTTCGTCATCAAATGTATATATTGTATAAGCTGCATCTTGTTTCAGTCTATGTACTGTCAGAGTGAAGTAAAATCTTGAAATCTTGTATACAACATGTCTACAGTTTACACAAAATTCCCCAAAAAATTACCGTCAATTGCAAGCACATTTTAATAGGTGAAACGAATTTTTGATGAAATTACAAATTATATCCACATATTTCTTATTTCCGTACCTGGTTACGTACTTGTCCCATCCGGAATCATAGTAGATATAAAACACTTTAAGTGACAATTTAATATTTTTACATTTTACATTACTTGACCGAAATAATCAGAATTGTACAGGTAAGCTGTACATTGTTTGTACAACGAATACGGAGAAAACAAGAGGGACAAAAAGAAATCGTTAAATCAGAAGACAGACATTACCGTGGCCAATAAAAATGAAACGAAAGACAGACAAACATAGTAAGCACAACACTACACTAAGAAAATAAGCCAGAATAACAGGAACTCTACAAAAATTAGGCTGACCTTAAGTGCATCGGAAGGGTTAGCAACTCCTGCTACACTACTGGCACTTGTCGTATTACTTAGTAGCAAAGCCGGCACAACCGTGGGAAGATATCCTTGACTTTGTGTAATAGGAATTTGGTATATGCCAATCAAATCATGATTGCGATCGAATAATTTCCGGAGTGAAGACTTATTTTTTTCTTGAGAAACTCTTGGTTCAGTAGCTATCTTGTTAGCAGCACCCCTCTTTCAATAAAATTCTGATAGGAAGCACACGCAGTAGAGTATAAACTAACAAGTACTATCCTATCAAATGTGGCTAGATATAAACGTAATGTTTACAATGGTAAAATCAAAGTCATCTCTCTTTGTTAACTTTTGTTTTCAACCCGCCCTTGCTGTCAATTTTAAGGTGTAAGTCAAGGTAAAAGTCAGCCCCTTCTGTTTCTATCGTATCCTTGATTTCAAGCTGAATTGGATAGATGCGGTCAACATAGTCATCAAATTTAGAACTATTCAGTGAAAAAAAAACATTATCTATATAGCGGAATGCAAGACCAAAATATTGACCCAACTATTTCTCTTTCCAGAAGGCTCTTTATGAAGTCAGCTTTATACAAATAAAGGAATAAATCGGCGAGAAGAGGTGCACAGTTGGTTTTCATCGGAATAGTGACAGTATGTTGAAACACACGTCTGCCAAACATTACAAAAATGCTGTCAATCAATTTTGTCGAGAAAGAATACTTTGTTTTGATTTGCACTAGTCATGCGTGTTATAATGCTGATGCTGATTCGTAAGTTTAGTATATTGACACCTAATAAAGAAATATAATTTGCTTTTCTTGGGAGATTTTGGCTGCTTAGATTTATAATATCTTATATAGGAATTAACCAACACAACGTAAGTTAACATACACCATCAGAGATCTGATTTATGGTTGAAACTGTAGTTTCCTCAGCATTTTTGGATGAAATTTTCATATTGTCGAGCCAAAGCTAAAAGGGTCGAACAGCTGCTATATTTATTTGTTTGGAGCAGATTCACTTTAAGGAGATTCGGGTGTCTTCTGCCATCTTGGATCACAAACTTGTGGTTTTGACTTTCCTATAATTGCAAATATTAATTATAGAAAGAAAAATATTGTTCAAAATTAAACTGGATTAATATATTATAATGTCTTATTTAACAGCATTATCATCTTTAATCATTTATAAAGGACAAAGTGTTTTTTTTTTTAATTTTAAGAATTTCCTATTGCCAGGGGAGGTAACTCCAATGACTCTATTTTACAAAGGATTGCACTATGGAATTATAAATTTATTAATGTAGCAAGAAAACGAGATCGGTGATCCAAATTTTTCTTTTTAATTTCCGATAATATACAATAAAAGCTACCTTTTTCTATTTTATTTTAGAATTCTATCGTTTTATGTCCTCTATATCAAGAAAAATGCAGTTTTCCCCTATTTAATCAACAGAAAATGGAGGATTTTGCACAACCCGTTGCTTGAAAACAAAACCAGTGACATAGACATTTGATTATAATGTTTTGATTAGCACAATAAAGGTTATCTTTTGACAAAGTATAAAAAAATTCTATCGATTTTTATTTAGACACCCCAACCTCCTTAAAACCTTACATTGTCTAATGAAAATACTAACATGTTTAACCTCACATATTTACTGCTCTGTTATGGATGGTTTAAAATAACAACTTTGAGCAATGTGTTCATGGGCACGGCACTGTACTGGCAAACATAAAGTAGATATGTGTAGGACTTTCAAAGCGTTGACGACGAGGAAGTACTCAGCATGATTACGCTTCGACTAAATATCAAATGATTCAAACATACATAACCGAGAAATATTTTACGAACGTTTTGTAGCACGGAGATTAAATCGATGTCTTGGCAAAGAGTAAGTAGACAAATGTAGGCTGTGCAAAAAAGAAACACTGTACCACTGCCCCGATAGTGTAGCAGACCAAATATCAAATCAATCCAACATCAACATGCTGGGAAATCTTGACCGATGAACGAACAGACGGCGGTTAAACAATAATGCCACCGTCGCATAAGACGGGGGCATAAAATATTCCCTTTTTAAATTTTCTAGATGTGTCTTTCGTTTCACGATATACGCATATCCTGTCATTTTATACCACAGAGTCTCTTTCAATGACGATATGTTAAGTCTAGTCACATATAGACATATTGAATCTAACACCACCTAAAGTACAAGAGAATAAAATCTCACACACCCGAGGGTAAGATTTCTTTTGTTCTCTGACGAGGCTTGCCGAGTCAGAGAACGACAGAAATCTTACCCGAGGGTGTGTGAGTTTTCCGTCTTTTGGGCTGAAATAAAAAACAATAAATCAAATTAATTAAAATTAACTGCAATAATTTAACGTGTACTCCAATATGAGTCTGCAACACTTTCGGTGGTGTTTGATTCTTTTTCTCAAATTTTATAACGTAAATACACTGAACGCTATTGTTGTCATTATGCAACGTCACAGAAAATGAGCGCGTGCAAATGTTTGCTTTTTTAACAAAATGTGTTTACATAACTTAAATACCACACAATAACTTTAATTCATCATTTTATAGTTAAATAAGTCTATAATAATTCTCCGAATGAATTTAAATCACAATTTAATCGCTATTATTATAACTCTCAATGCAAAATGAATCTGGCGGGAATAAATGCATGTAGCTTGTTTTACACCCCCCGGTGTAAGAAATCTCGATCCGTGCAAACCATGGATACCATTGTCCCAGATGTGAGAAATCAACTATCTTTGCCCCTTATATTTGTCTTTAAAGGTTAAGAAAATTTATTGATTTTTTGGACAAATCTACCGTTGGTCCGCAGTTGTGTATCTGTTTGCGAAAAGAAAAGATTCGACATATATGTAAACGACATATAATATCATTTTATATAAAGGAAGACATTAGTTGTACAAAATTAAAGAAAATCGAGATAGGGGTTGCCCCAGTAACGCCGGTTTTGAACGTTTCGTGTGATTGTTGCAAAAATTATTTAAAATGTGACACCAATTTTTTCGTCAGAAAATTTTGAAAAAATAACTTATATGGCTTGGATCATATCTAGACTTTGCTTGATGAGATATTGCGAAAACAATCTCTGGTCCAAACCATTCCGATGTTAACCAACTAAAATTGTCTTAATTTTATCTGGAATAAAAAGAACAAAAACCGCAAATTTAACTGTTAAAAGTTAAAATTTAACTGTGAGTTAGGGTTCGTTTAAGATTTCAGTGTATTGTAGTGTGTACAATGTTTGTCTTTCGTTTCTCTTTATGTTGGTCATTGTCTTGTCTGTCTTCCGAATTAACGATTTGTCTGCTCATTCGGTATTGTCAAATTCTTTTAAAAGTAATGAACAACTTGACCCAATTGTTAAAAAAATTAACTCATGGTTAAATTTTAACCTGTAGTTAAATCCTGTGCAAATCAACAAATTTAACTTGGAGTTAAAATTTACTCTTATGTTAAAAAACTGAATCCATATTTTACGAAATCCTCTTCGTCGATATTTAATGGTACATCAACAAGGTGTTTGACTATGCTGTATGCTATTCTTTACGCTGCATACGTGCTTTAAGGGCGAAAAAAATTTTTGTAACACCTTATTTAATTGGCTTGCATTCTACTTAAAATTCACAATATATTTGTCGAAACTAAGATGAAATCATATAAAAAGCCGCCACATTACCGTTTTTTAATATAAGGCAAAGGTTTTGAATTATAATTGCATTGTATTGTATTTCAAGCTTTCCGGACGTTAATCTCGATTTTACTGTCGCAAATATCCGTTTATCGAGCTCCGCTACGCGTTGCCGGGTAAACTGAATTTGTGACAGTAAAATCCACGATTTACGCCCTCAAAGCTTAAAATGCAATACAGTTATCTCCTAATTACACCACTTTCGACCGTTAGTACAATGTATGTTGAAATTGTTCGATCGATCTACCTAATATGTAAGCCACGAACAATTTAATTGGACCTTAATCTGAAAAATAAACAGGAAAAAAATTAAAAATTGATAAAATATTGTGTAGAGAAGCAAAAGACAAAACAATTACATCTTCATTTGATGCTGGAAATGCTTATTACGACCAATACAATCCTTATCTACTAGCTAATATGTAAAATATTAGCAAACTCTTTTATCATATCTTGCAATGCGCACTTGAAAACGCGATTGAATTAACAGAAATTTAGTTGTAGATAATGTTTGTAACAACTTGGGAGGTTAACAAGTAATAATTGAACATACGGGTTCCTTTAATTGGTCAATTGATTGACATGTGATTGATAGTTGGTTTATAACAATTTATCTTTTCGTGCATGTTAAACGCAATCTCAGTACTCTTCTGGAATTCGGTACAGAACTCACGAAGGATATAGTAAAATGCGTTATAATGTTGAAAAGTTTTTGAATTATTAATTTTTACCCGTTCAAATTGGAGTTATAAGTTTAATTGTAGACCCTAAAATAAAGTAATGCTAATTTGCAAAAAAAAAAAAAAAAATAGACACAAACAAGAAAAATTAGAAAAGTTCTTTGGAAGGGAATTATTTTTTAACAAAGAGCGGTACCGGTAGGACGTAAAACAGCGACAAAAACTTACACTTACCTACAAAACAGCCGGGAAAATCAAGGAAAAACACCACATTAAAGCGTTCGCTCTAGATAAATTCCACTAAATATCTGTTTCAATTGAGCTATAAATCGTGGAGTAAATACCCATTGGTAACATTAGTATTCCTGTCAGACAGTATTTTAGTCTGATACGATTCCTGTCAGACAGTATTTTAGTCTGATACGATTTTTATCCACATTATGTCTTTTCGACAACCTTAACAGTTGCAATATTGAAATTTTTATGATTGCTTTTTTGTAATTATTTTAAATGGACTTTTTTCTTTTGAAATGTTTATTTTTAGTTACTTTTCAAGTTTAAAGAAGTTTGTATTATTCGTCCGTAAACGCTAGTGCTTTAAGGATAACTGCCAATAATGTTAATTACGTTTCAACTGTCAACAATATTGTTACTTTGTTTAATTACTGGGCAAGAAACGTGGAAAACATTTTATAATGACAAACAAAATCAAACTATTACTATTGATATCACAGTTTTCAAATAGTTGTATCAATCGATATAAAAATGTTAAAGTCAAATAAATCAACTGATAAACACATAGAGTGTAATTAAGTCAAAAATATTATTCACAAAATTTACAAACGACAGTAAACAAAACCCCTACGTTCTTCCCATAAAAGCTTAATATTTTGGTCATGGTTTCATTTTAGAATAATTTGATTTTTAAGTACTAAGTTTTAAATTAAACAGTATCGCCCGGTGGTGTGAAGGTAAAGGTTAACAATACAATACATAAACAAAAGCTTGCCATTTTTTTTTTGTTTGAAATTATTTTGTTGTTCCTTTGGACAATATGTCAACATGTGCTATTTAAAACATGACAAATTTCTTTACAAATCGATGTGAATAAAAGTCAACAAGAAATTTTATATTAATGTACGTTACATGAATCGAGTCTTTCACGTTTTGGTTATTCTCTCTTCAAACAATCACAAAATCTGACAGGGGAATTTAGAAAGATATTTACTATCTTAACGGCAACCGAATAGGGTGTCAAAATATCCCAGATGTCGGTGTTTGTCCTGTGCTCATGTGAATATCGCTGATTTTTGTGAAAAATAAAAGTTCCGACAATGTCAACGTTTTAGCATTTCTGGTACCACCAAGCTTATTTTTACTGACATTACGTAAAAGCATATGCAAATAGATAAAAAAAACTTATCAAAATATTTTTCCATTCCACAAATTTCACAAATTATGTGAGCAATAATATTTATAACGGAACATAAAAAAAAAGTAAATATAAAATACATATATACAACTGCGTGATTCTAATCTTCGAAGCAGTCGAGGAACTGTCCTAAACAAGCCAGATATATTTGCAAACAGTCAAATAATGCTTCTAATATTAAATCTGTACTTTTCCAGAGCAGTAAGCGTTCTGACCCAGAACAGACATGATTCTATTCTAGAGCAGTCAGAATTCAATCATAGAACAGTCGTAGAACATTTCTAGAACAGTTCTTAGGCAGTCAGAAGAACTGGCTTAAATTTTACAAAAGGTCGTAAGTGTTACAGGACTTGCAAGTAATCGGAAGTCTTACGATTTTCTTCTGAACCATTCGCCTTCTCTCATATACTTAAAACGTCATTAGAACTGTTCTACGGCCGTTTTAAGAAAGGTTAGAGGTGTTCGCATCTGTATGTCAAGAGACCAGTTTTTCGCCTGATATTTAAAATTGACGAATAACAAACTAAAGTAGAAAAATGTTGAGCATTCACCATTTTTCT
The DNA here is from genome assembly GCA_032357055.1 of Geukensia granosissima. NCBI lineage: Eukaryota > Metazoa > Mollusca > Bivalvia > Mytilida > Mytilidae > Geukensia > Geukensia granosissima. Next base: position 3,609 of record JAULBM010001600.1, on the reverse strand, counting down.
TGGAAGTAGGTTAATTACATGTTAAAATGTACACTCGCAAGTGCGGTTTACTGGAATAAAACCATCCTAAGATTTGCCTAATGTTTAGGCTGTAACAAAAATATTTAAATATCAATGAAACAGTTTTGCCTAGGCATCAGGAAGGTGATTATTTCGACATTCAATGTGGTATACTATTATTTCTAGGCTGTGGCATTAGGATGATATTCCACAAGGGCGGCCGGTTTAGAAAAAAGGCCGTTCAATTTCTCCATCTGCAAGTAAACCCCTGCTAAAAGGGAGTCTTTTGGTTGAGAGGTTGTATATACTCGACTACCCCGATACATTACAGAATTAACAAATGCACCACCCGGTTCCTCCGTCATCCTCCTAAACGGGCGTCTTTTGGTACTGTGGGATGCATAAATTCTCGGACTGGAAAGTAATCCCTGTGCCCCGTGTAGGCTAATGCCACACTCACAGCACGTTTCTTTTTTTCTTTGCAACAACTCGTAATGAGTCGTGATGAGTGGTCCGTTAGTGACCAGTTGCTCAGGTTAAATTTCCCATTCCTACCCATACAGTTACAACTTTGCATTAGGGAATGTTGAATTACTCCAATGGTTGTTACTGGTTTAGTTGATAACGGATGTTAAAGCGAAAGAGCCATTACAAGCTATGTTTATCATTTTCTGCAAAATAAGAAACAGTTGTTACGTAGTCCTGTGGTCATTTCATTTGAATGCGTATGATTCTGGCATCTGGGGACTCAAACAAAATCTGCAAAAAGACAGTGTTATATCCGGGATCGCTCTTCGTTTGGTAAGGCCGATTGTTTGGCGGTCAAAGGAACGTGAGAGATGAGTAAAGAACAAGGGCGTAACTACTGAATGGACGCGTTAAGTTGGAGTTCGGAACATGGTTTCCGACGGATCCGGAGACATGAAGATAAATACAATGTATTCCGAATGAAAATGCGGATTGAAAAATACTTTAAATATGAAATGAGAAACGTAATTAATACGGAAGTACTAAATTGAATGTACATAAAAATATATTCTAGAATAGGTATGATAAAGGCATTATGATACCGATATCAATTACAACACTACAATTTAGCCTGCAAAGTTCTAGCAGTATTTCATACGAAAATTACTAGGTATCCACTGTATGTTTCATTCTATATATTTATTTAGCAAGAAGTTGTTTATACATCAATGAAAAAAGGAAGGAAGGCATGATAGAAATATTAAACCCCATGCAATGAGAATATGTGAAAGGCAGCACTTAGGAGAAAAACATTTCGTTATATGCTCTGCTAGTCCCGTTATGTTTTTTTAACACAATATACGTATCAAGTTTATGTATATTCTCTGTTTATTTTGTGGTATGAATTTTCTGATTGATGGCTTTGCGATACTTTTTTCCAAAACTAAATTTTCTGTCTTCATCGATATTCTAATTATCATCGACACTTTTCATCAATGCCTCCATTATCCAATTCATATTGGCGCGAAAGGATCGTTAACACTAATACTAGTTCCATTACAAATGGTGGAAAAATGCAGTTATAAAACTTCAATTAGTGAAAAGATAAGACAACGCCGAGACGTGGACTTAACGGATATTACTTCCGAATTTATATTACGGTATCGATATTCATAACCATTTATTAGGGAACTGTCACGCACATAGGATATTGTTTTATGAAAAACGGAACGTAATTAAAACAATATCGCATTTCTTTATCATATGTATGATCACGTAATAATAATAAATCAATTAATCCGTAAGCTTCTATTAGGTGGCTTCGAAGACAGTGGTAACAACGTTAAAACATTAAGATTTATTATTATATCTAAAGACATTTCTAGGGCAAGTCGGGATTACGTACGTTTTAGTACAACAGGTTTGAACACACAATTTATAAAACTAACTAACAAAAAAGTCCGTTAAACCATTCAGAAAGGAAATGACAACAATACAACTTGTGCAGGTAAACGTTCCATTATTTCTAAAAAGTTTGACTAACTTTGCCGATATCATTTGAAAGTTTAACTTTTGATTTGGCCAACCTGCAACTATTGGTTTACTAATTGACCTTTTTGAGGGTTTATATTCAAAATCATTGGTAATTACATTATTTTATCACTATGGATGAATTTAGTCAAGTTCGCCTCTTTGAAAATTCCAAAACTTTCGGTAAACAATTTTACGTCAGAAAGTAAATATTTTGACGTAAAAATAAAAATTCAGTTGTTGTTTTGACGTTAGGAAGGTCAAGTGGAATAAATTTTGGGTTACGGGAAGTAAAATTCCGAAATGTGAATACGGACGCTGCTGTTCGTTTACTGAAGGGTTTCACCAGCAAGAGGTCAGCAGTTAACTGCTGATATTACATTAGTTATACAAGTGATGTATTGGCACCTTTTCAAATGGAGTTATGATTAATTGATTAATTTGTGGCAAACTAACTTTTATCATATTTTTCTACTTAAGATTGTGTAGATGGAATTGGCTCTTTTTACAATTTCCTTTTGTGTATTATGTCAATGTTTTGTATAATTCGTATCTTTCTACGGTGTTAGCCCCTTTTATCATTTCTTAGGTTTAAGGTAATTGTGTGAAACATCTTGCGATTCATCAGGCGGTATTTATTTATTTCATGTTGGCCTATTATAATTGTTTTTATTTGAAGTTCGCTTGCTATTGATAAAGAAAATAAAAAACGCAATATTTAGCGCTTAATCTTATTATAAAATTTTGCTTACGTTGTTAAATACAATAACTTATATAAGGAATTCGAAGATATCAAAGGGGCAGACAGAAATTTTCAAATCAGAAAACAGGCAAGACCATGGCCAACAAACTGAAACGAAAGACAAACAATGAACACACAACACTTCACTGAAAACTAAAGCTGGAATAGCACAAACCCTAACAAGAAAACAGGGTGAGTTAAGTTGTAATGCAATCTTTATGTTATGAAGAAGACAAAATAAAATGTAAGCACGGCATGTCTGCGAATAAGAAGAAGAAACTTAACGTAATACAAAACACTAAATAACAACATTAAATATTTAAATAGTATCCCGCAAAAAAAAGCGGAGTAAAACTTGCATGGCCAAGAAGGGTAAGACGAAGTTCCTGATACTTTCTGAATAGCCACCACATTGTTCAGTAACAAATCCAATCATAATGACACAATTTGAGATTTTAAAGAGAAGACATTCAATTGTTATTGTAAAACAAGTATGGGCTTTTAATAGTATTTTCCTGGTTGTTTAAACTTGTTGTTTGTTAATGATAAAATATCTGAAGAATACACTACGCTGAATGTTTGTTCTCCAATGAAAATAACGTTTCTATTCCTTTTTTTTTTTTGGATATTTTTGTCAGATCTTGAATTGTTTTACACTGAATCTAGCCACACGTGTTCTGATTTATATCTGAACCTTAGAGACAAAAATATGTTACCAGTTTATTATACCAGGCTGGGGAAGTAACTCCAATTTTCTATTAATATACAACATTACCAATGTTAAATTAATACGGAAAATTTAGGTATGCTATATGTACATTTCAAGGAGTAACCTCTCATCAGTAGCATTAAAACCGAAACATAGGAAG
>JAULBM010001589.1:0-12005 GCA_032357055.1 Geukensia granosissima | reverse complement strand
CATTGACATTTTCAAGTCAAAGTCATGCATATTTGTTTAAAAGACAAAAAATGTTCTCTGATGATGTTATTGTAATTATTGCTCGAAATAAATATATGGCATATATATTAATTAATGCGTGAGCCTTGCACAATTTCTTTTTTCCGTGAGTATATTAAAGGAGAAACAATTTGTGTCCAAGGGAATTCCTACGACTTGTTTATACATTATTATATTTTTATCTGCAAATCAACAAAATAATTTGATAATTTACAAATAAAACTTGAATGATGTTTTCTTATGATGACAAGAAAGTGTAAGAGCCTTAAACAATGTGCATTTACTCAATGGTTCAAGAAAAACCTTCTAGTATATGTTTGCATTTGTCATTGTCTCTCACTATGGAAAAGTTTAAATCTCTTTCCAGTTAGTTTAAATCCGAAGCAATGCAGACAAATGAAGTTTATGCTTTAATGGAAGTTCGGTTAAATTTCAAACAATGGGTAACTCTTCAATTTTTAAGAAAATATCTGCTTTCTGCTTCAAACATTGTTAAATGATTACATATTCCTAAACAGCCCACGATGAGACATACAGCAAATTGTTCTGTCATTGTCATTGTAACTATTAAACCCGGAAACTTTTATTGCATTGATTAATTTACCAATAATATTTTCAACTAAAAGGTGCATAAACATACAAATTCTACCAATGCTGAATAAACAATTTCATGTATTGGTTGCATTCTACATGAAAAACATATGTGGAGAATGTGGAAAAGACATACAGTACATTATATTGTTAGAAACGATAATGTTGATATAAAATATATTGTCCAAAAGGTTGTTTATTTGTCTTTAGTTTTGTATATGTTAATAAACTAAATGTTAAAATTGTGTGCAATCTTTGTAAATTTAAGCAATAAATTATTGATATGATACTCCTAAAGTAAGTTACCTGTATTGCAAGAGTATGCAACATCCATTATGAATGGAAGGTAAAAACAATCAGCAAGATGGTGAGATTTGAGTCTTTGTAGACGACAACTTGTAAACTCAATGCATATTTCCTTTAAGAGATTGACCATACAAGTTTTGATACCAGTTTGGTCAAATATCTTACTGTATTCGCTTTCTATGAAATTTATCTTATGAATATAATACTGTTCTGCACAACTGATTTCTGGTGATAAACCACACATCGCTGCTGATATTTCATATGTCCAGAACTTTATATAGACTGTAAAAATATATATAGTTTAAACAAAAATATGACTATTAACACAATATGACTATCGACACAATAAATTGGTGGGTTTATGATCATTTCATACAAAATATGATCCTTTTCTTAATTTCATTTAACTTCTTAAGCATATGGAATTGTGACTCTTGGAGTAAACGTGAATGTGGCTTACAATGCTATGTGTTAAAAACGAGTGTAACATGTTGATTGTTTTGTGATGAGATATATGTTTATTTCGCATTCATTCATTTATATGCAATATGTCAGCAATATGATTCATTGTCTTAAATTTTGCAGAAGTTGAAATAACGATTTTTATGTAAGACGAAAGATTTTAACTTTAAAAGGAATTCGAAGATAACAAAGGGGCAGACAGAAATTATTAAATCGGTAGAGAGACAAGACCATGGCCAACAATATGAAACGAAAGACAAACAAAGAACACACAACACTACACTGAAAACTAAAGCTGGAGCAACACGAACCCTACAAAAACCAGGGTGAGTTCAGGTGCTCCGGAAGCTATTGCCATCATTTTGTCTCCATCACTTTTCACTTTTTCATCAAATCCTCTGAAACACTTGGCCAATTGGGACCAAACTGGCAGTCTTCGAAATTAGCGGTAGACCGATAGACATTGTCTACAATAAATCTTGTCGGTCTACAAACCTTTTCAATAAGATAGACCGAATGTCTACATAACACTAAACACCTGTCGGTCTTTGATAACTTCGCTTGAAGTATATCGCAAGTCATAAATTTTCATTTCTAAAAATAAATCGATAATTATAGCTTGCACAATCATTTCTCGGTACAGAGGACTACCTATTGATAAATTGAAATACCCCTGGTTCCCGATTTTTCAGCAGCTTGCTGTTGTATGACATTGGTCTGATTTGGCAATGCCACTATGAAATCAATACACAAACAAAGTGTTTAACATGTCATACTTCATTATTGATTTCAAGGTTAAATCACCGCAAATATCAGGAGCAAAAAAAAAAAAACATGAAAAAATGAAAGAAGGTACAAACATGACAAAACTAATAAAATTTATGATGAAATGAAACACACTAGAACAAGGTCTTTGAATGAGGAATTCCAGCTCATGTCATGCAAGTGGTGCAAAAGATATACGGGAAAGATTATCTCAACCGAGGGGACTAATAGATTCAAAGCTCCGAAAGGGGGAGGGGGATTTGGTAACCCAAAATTCTGAAAATACCTTGTTAAAAAATATTTCATACACAAAAGTACTATTTTGATATTTTTTTAATTCTCTCAAACCCACTGATCCACTGCTGCTTGAACCAGAAAACAGATAAAAACATTAACAATAAAATAAAATGATTTGATCAGTTTTTGTGTCGTCCGCGTCACACTTCTCTAATCCGCTACTCTTCCTAAACTACTAAATAGAATTTAAGCAAACGTACACATTATCTTTAGTATCATGTCTAGTATTGCACTATCTATTTTATTTTCCAAACAAATCAATATTTCAGTTTTGCTAGCCATTTTAATTTAACTTAGTCATATATGATATCTGAACAAAAAGGGGGTTGCCAATCCTAATTCACTACTCCTCCTAAACAATTGAACAGAATTGAACCAAACTTACACCTAATCTTAAGTATATAGTTTAGTATTGCACTATCTATTTTATTTTCCCAACAAATCAATTCAGTTTTTGCAGTCACTTAACTTAGTCATATGTGAGTAAGCTGAACAAAAAGGGGGAGGGGTAACAATCCTAATCATCTACTCCTCCTAAACCACTCAACAGAACTGAACCAAAATTACACATGATCTTTAGTATATAGTCTAGTATTGCACTTTTTATTTTTTTCTTAGTAAATCAGTTTTTTGTCGGTCATTTAAACCTCCACATCTGATATGATACTCAACAAAGAGGGTAATCATTCCTAATCCACTTTTCCTCTTTAACAGCACAACAAAATTCAACCAATTTTCAATCAAAGCTTTCTAATTAAGTATAGTTTTGCATTTTCCATTTTGTATTCTTAATTTTTTCCTCGTTCTTTTTGTGGCAAGCAAATCAATATGCATCTTTAGGTCATTTTACCTTTGACATATGATTGGATTAAGAATAGTTTCTGTTGTCTTTATTTCTGAAATTCCAAACTATTTTGAAGATTCTCCAGGATTTATGATTAAATTTTACCTGTTCAATGTAATAATAAAGTAGGAGTGTTATTTATGCGAAAGCCTCAAAAGACAAAGTTGAGGCAGGCGACAAATGGCTTCCGAGGAAGACCCAAATCTAAGTTTCCTTTATTTACATTCTTTAGGTTCACAAGTTTTGAGACATTTCCCCATTTAGGAAACAACCATTTAACTCTTAGGGGGTTATGGTTTTTTGAGAAAAAAATATTCTGATGACCAACTAATGAAAAAAAGTTTTTCTGGCCAAGCAGGTACCAAAAAAATATTCAGAAGCCAGTTTCACCTCATTAAATCAGGTCCAGGCCATTTAAGTCAGGGCTAGGCATTTTTGAATTGGTTTAGCCCTGTGGTCTAGACAAAATTTCATACTATTTTCTAACCATGGGGTCAGACAGTATAAAACGATGGAAAAAATAGAATTATCAACAGAAAACAGGGGGTCAATGGACAAAAATGTTTAATTCATTTGATTGGTAAAAGTCTAAGGATCTCGAAAATTTCAAACAAAATGGCAGACATCAGGAAAACATCCTTAACTCATATTGGCCTAATGAATTAATGTGGGAAAATAAAACAAAGTTTTGGAACTGAAATTCTTGACTATATTACTTGTTTTCCCTCCAGTAAAGTAAATAATTGTCTTTTCACAATTGCGAAACTGTCATTGCTTAAGGTCCAGATTGGTTTCCTCGAGATCTGGGATAATATATCACATATTTTTGCTAAATACATTTTTTAATTCTATCTTTTTCTGACCGACCGACCTGATTTTTTCAAGAAAAAATATGAAAGCCAACAAATTAAAAAAGTATGGCCTAAATTTAATTTATTTGTACAAGTAGGATCCCTTACTGATAGTCTTCAACAAACGAAGAAGTCAGGGCAACGATAAATAAACAATTAAATTTTGTGTACAAGCTAATCAGTGTCGAACTATTGAGTGTAGGGCTTATAAGTGTCAGACCGGTAAGTGTAGGACCAATGTTATGTCTGACAACGCAGAGGACAAGAATGTTCATGAAAAAGGCAATTAAGGATGTTCGCTACTGAATTTCAAAATAACACCATTCAGAAGTACACTTAGGCTAATTACGTTTTTGTCAATTCCACTCGTCCACAGTGGGAGTGGGCACAGAGTGGGTAAAACTTAAAAAACTGCCATGCAAAAAGCATTTGAAGAAGAAGTCATTTCTTTAGTTAAGATCAAGAATGAAATATATAATGCCTTGGTCAAATGAGCTGAGCTGTATTAATTATCAATTTGGCATAATATGAGGTTGAATTTGAGTGGGCAGGAGTGGACTGCCCACGGTGGGCAAGTGAAGTGAATTTGACAAAATCCACCCGAGCCGTAGTGTAGTTGGTATTTTTGGAGAGATATTTGATTAACAAATTAAAAAAGCAATTAAAAAGTATACATCCATGCACTTGTTTTCAAGCTAATAAAGATTTAAAATTTGGCGGGAAACCAATCTTCTCTGGACTTTTCATACGAAAAACCTAGGAATGATGTTGTCAATAAAATTAGTGACAAAATTATATCAAATTCAAAATATTTTGCCAGACAATATATAATGATGTATAAAATTGAATTATCAGAAGAAAATAGGGGTCCATGGAAAAAATGTATTATGCATTCGATTGGTAAAATTTCGATGATCTGGAAAATGTGTATTCAAAATGGCGGACAACAGGAGCGAACATCCTTAAGTAGTTTTGGAAAGTTGTGATGTCATAATAGATATAATTATAAGGTCACATTAAGTTATTAACATGATTAAGTATTATGAGTATATTATTCCAATTTTTTTTTGGGTATCAACTATGTTTTAAACTTCAGAATGGAGTTAGTAGAAGTCAGAGGGAAAAGTACCAGGGGACTACGTAAGGTTTTTATTTTACTCACTCCAGATATGGTTCGAGGCATCAAATATCTCCTTACAACTAGAATATATGCAGGCATCAATCCATTGAATATTTATGTTTTTGGTCGCACAAGTGCCACCCCACAAGATGGATGCACTGCAATGAGAACTGTTTCAGAGGCATGCCCAGGCCTCTCCGGCCCAAAACTAATAAGAACACGTCTTCTGATGAAGTACCTGGCAACAACCTCCCAGGTTTGTTTTCATAAAACATAATATCAGATTAATTTGCATTTTGTGTTTTATGAGACCGCAAAAATTTTGCAGTCGTATTGTGGTATAACGCTGTCGTCGGCATTGTTGGCGTCTGTAAACATTTAGTTTTCCGCAAGATAACTTTTGTTTAAATGAACAAATTCTTTTGATTTTTTTAACATTGATCCTTGATAGTAAATAAAATTTGATATTGATTTCAGGGATTTTAGCTATTACAGTTTATGGGGGTGGGGCCAAATGGGTTTTTTTCCAATTTTTTAAATATATTTTAAGCATTTTGCATCGGTTTCTTTTATTGAATTCCTTGCAAAAATCTTAAAGAATTAACCATTCCAGTATGTCTCTATCAGTTACCATTTTCAAGTACTAAGGGGACAAAAATGGCCACGCCCTAAATTTGAAAATTTTTTTTTATTGGTTTGCACTCAGTGAGGGCTTACATACATATTTCAACAGATTTTTTTCTATCTCCTACCATTTTCAAGTTTAAAGAGCCAAAAGGGGCCAGAAACTCCATTTTGTGGGGTACATAAAATTTTTAATGGGATTTTTTTCACTGGATTCCTCTCTTTGAGTACTTTTAGACTTTTTGCAGTGGATTTTTTCCATCTCTTTCCGTTTTCAAAATAAAAGGGGCTGAAGGGGCCAAAATTGCAATTTTGAGTTTTCATCTGTTATGGTGTCAAACACATTATTGAGTCAAACCTATTACTGTGTCAAACAAATTTTTATGTCAAGAAAGTACCAAAAACATATTTATTTGTGTTCTGTTGTCGACATGCTGAGCTCACAAAGCACCTGTTTTATTTGATGTTCTTTGAATCAATGGAATTCAGGTATTATGCATTTTGGAGTAAATATCATTTAATCTAGTTTTTACAGAGTTTTTAACAGTCATGACATTGCAGAGTTTTTGAACATCTGCAGAAAATTGTGGTCATATTGTGGTCATATTATAGTATGATTCTGTCTTTGGTAATGTTATGTCATCATCTTTTGTCTATAGACAGGTAGGTTACAGTTTGCCAGTTCTTTTGACATTTTGTGACATTGATCCTTGGTACTAAAAAAAGATTTGTATTGTTTTTGTCTCTCCTGCGACTTTTCTGCGGAGAAAGTCACAGAAGGTGAGACATAGGTATGCTGTTTCCGGCGTCAACGTCAAAAATTGTTAAAGTTTGTGATATCTCAGTTTTGATATGAACCCTTTATGGGAGGTCAGTCATATTTTGTTTGCAGTTGCATCAGCATGCTTCAATGTTGTTTCCATTGAAATAATTAACCTTTGACCCCTTAGTCATGGTCCACTGACTTTGAAAATTTCATGTAAAAGTTTGTGATTAGGTCAGTTTCTCAGGAACTGTTTATGATAGATGATTGATACTTGGTATGCAGTTGGATAAGTAATGTCTCATCTCATTTCCATGTAGATTATGAACCCCTGATCGCCCAGTCATGGTTCACTGATTTTTAAAATTTCATGTATTGTGATTAGGTCAGTTTCTCAGGAACTGCTTATGGTAGGTGAATGATATTGGTTATGCAGTTGTAAAAGTAATGTCTCATTTCATTTCGATGAAGTTTATGAATCCCTAATCCCTTAGTCATGGTTCACTGACTTTTATTTTATGTTTAAGTTTGTGATTAGTTCAGCTTCTCAGGAACTGCTAATTGTAGGTAAATGATATTTGGTATGAAGTTGTATAAGTAATGTCTCATCTCATTTCCATGGAGATTATGAATTCCTTATTATCCTTCAGTCACGGTTTACTGAATTTGAAAATTTTCAGTCACGGTTTACTGACTTTGAAAATTTTCATGTTAAAATTTGTGATTAGGTCAGTTTCTCCCTACCAACTTATAGACAACATCCCATATCTCAATTTCATGGAGATTATGAACCCCTGACCCCTGAGTGATGGTCTGCTGATTGCATTTTTTATGCCTATTTCCATTTTGGGATTTTTTCAGTTTAATACTAAGCATGTTTATAAATGTTGTCATCTTTCAATCAATGTGCATACTCAGGCAATGCATCCCCAGCAGGTGAGATATATCTCTGTGTCCACAGTTTATTAGGGGTTATAGTCATTACTGTTTTTTTGGGGGGAGGGAACCAAAATAGTCTTTCATAAGATTTTTTGGGAATTTGTAGTTTTCATCTGATTTTGAAAGGATTTCTTTTATTGTATTCTTTTCAAGAGAGATAATCATTTAGACCATACCGGTTTTGACCTGCAGCTGAACTGCTATGACTCAAACACCATGGATATCTGGAATCCTTTCAATTGTCCCTAGGCTTAGGTTTTTGTCTAGCCTGCGAAGTTGCGAAAGCGAGACATAGGTATTACTTTCCCGCGGTGGCAACGGCCGCGTTAACTTTTTTCAAGGCGCTATATCTCTGAAAGTATTAAGGCTACGATGACCAAAATGAGTGTGCATATATTTCATGATATGAAATATCGACCTACCACATGACATTGGTCCTTGACCTAGTTTGAATGGTTCAGTGACTTAAACTCCAAGTTTTCGTGCTTAGGTCAGTTTCTCAATAACTATATATGATATATCAGCAATATTGGGTATGCATAAGCATTATTAGGAGTACATGTCAGTCTGCCACATGTCTTTTGTCCTTGACCTCATTTTCACGGTCCATTGACTAGGGTCAAGTTTTCATGCTTAGGTTTATTTCTCTTTTACTTTAAGTGGTAAGTCAACAATATTGGGTGTGCTTATTGATTTTCAGGATTTCATGTCAGTCTGCCTCATGCCTTTTGTCCTTGACCTCAATTTCATGGTCAATTGACTAGGGTCAAGTTTTCAGGCTTAGGTCTATTTCTCATTTACTATAAGTGGTAAGTCAACAATATTGGGTGAGCTTATTGATTTTATAGGTTTATAAGTCAATCTGCCACATGTCTTTTGTCCTTGACCTCATTTTCATTGAGTTTAGTAAAGTTTCATAACTGATCAACAATAACTCACCTTCTTTATCATGTTTTCAAAAATTTCTGACTATTGCTTTGTTTTATTTAAATGTCCTGATGGTTTTACTTGCCGATATATCTTGATTAGAAAATTATTGTGTCCATACGTTTATAGGGTCAAAGCCACATATACAGGTGAGACAATTTTGTGTCCACAATTGTAACTATCATATATTATGAGAATTTGTCTTGAGTAGTCTTAACAAGACTTATTGGAGCATTTCCATTTCTCCAAAATTTTATGTGATATATAAATTTTGTCTTAAAAAAAATGATTTATTTCTGTTAGTTTGGAATCTGTGTCTTTGCAAGAGATATGAAAGAACAACTGATTTTTTAGACAGAACAATTTTGCAAAATAATCTCTATATACCTTCCTGTATATTTACCTGTAACTTAATTTCATCAGACAGGCAAATCAATGGGCAAAAGATATACAGATTTGTTAAATACTCTGTTTTTCTTGCGGTTTGAGTGCAGTCTCTTTGACATTTACCCCATATCTCCTCATTTTCATATTTAGGGAGAATGTGCATTGTAATGAAGGGATTTTTTAAAAAATGCACAAATTCAATACACCCTGGTGAGATACTTTATAATTGTTTAAATAATTGCATATTGTTATATTTCATTAAACCTTTAGATTTGTTTGTTTTAGTCACCACTCACAAACCTACTGATGGAAAAACAGAGCAGGTCATCAACACAGACCATTTGTATGTATTTCAGACTTCATGAAAAAATCAGAATTTTCGACCCTTCACCTCTGAAAGCAAAAATTGCAGTTAAATGGATGCCACATGGAAAAATAATGTATTTAATATTTGAATATGAATAATTTAAAAAGTAGAATGTGATGTTTTCATAATATTCAATATTCTTGATCTTTAGGGCCAAAACAGGCTCCAATCTTTATGATTTTGCTAGTTATTTTTAGTAAGCATCTTTATAGTATTACTGGTGTCAACATAGATTTATTCCTCATAACAGAAGTTCCAATGGAACTTTACTTTTATATTATTTCATGATAAATTTTTCCTGTAAGAACATGTATTATATAAGGTTTATTCTGTCAGGAACAAATATTACAATAAACGTTCCAGAGGAACTAATATTATACAAGGTTTATTCCATCAGGAAAAAATATTACAATAAAAGTTCTAGAGGAACTAATATTATATAAAATTTCTTCTTTTGACACTGTCATGTGTATTGTTCTTACTTGAATTTTTAACAATACTGAAATCTACAAAAATCTTTCATTTACATGTGCCGTCTGTAGTTGAGTGGACTGATGAAACTCTGGTTAGCCTATCCCCATCCATGTCCAACTAAGTTTTAAAGAAAATATAATATAGCAGGATTTTTTTGAGCCCCTAATTTTCATTAAACATACAATCTTGAAAAAAACGAAAAGTTGAAATTAAAAATCTGTATAATTATCAATTTGCTAACTGCAATTCAAGTTAGGCCCAAATACTCTGCTTTTGAATAAAGGAAGTTGCTTATTCTAATTTTTTTCAGGGTAATAACGTTGACAGTGTTTTTCAGTCTCATAGTTGTAACTTGTATTATAGCTATTATAGCTATTTGTTATGGATGCAGTAATCGAGGTAAGTTTCTGTATATTATATACTTTTATAGTTGGAGTAAGGGTAATAGCAAGTTTATTGACCTACGAGACTATTACCATTGCCTAATTAAAGGCTAACGGCAGTAGTCAATGTCAGGGTATAAGAATTTATGCAGTTATGAAATGAGTATGGAGGCAATAGATTAAACTAATTTCTTTGAGCTACAGACAAGACAAAAGTGTAAATACATACACATTATAGTTCTCATGATTAAGCAATAGATTGTAAGACAGTGTGTTCAAAGGTGGTCACACAATAGAACAGTTTGGGGGAAAATCAGTAAAAATAGTGAAAAATAAGATATGCTTTAACCTTTAACTGTTTCACAGACAAGTTTTTTATGTCTCCTGCAAAGAAAATCCATCTTTGTGTCCCTCTGTATGAAGTTAAGGTTTGGGTTTTTAAATGAAGTTATGATAAGATCTTGCAACATTGTATATATATAGATAGCTTGTGATGAAAATTGCAACTATTTGATGTGAAGCAGATGCTGTGACCTTGAGGAATTCGAAGATACCAAAGGGGCAGACAGAAATCGTTAAGTGGGAAGACAGACAAGACCATGACCAACAAAATGAAACAAAAGTCTTGAGGTCACAGGTCATCAAATATGTCTTCTTTTCATAGAGTTTCTGTCCAAACCCAGGTTAAGGTTCAAGTTAAAGTTAATTTTTTGCCCAGCCTGCAAGGCATGTTTGGCATATACCATACATACAAGTACATCTGTCTGTACAAGTTAATATTCAGGTTCAAAGTAGTTTTTTAAGGAGATATGATAGCTTGCAATATTTTGATGTGAAAAGGATGCTGTGACCTGTAGGTCATAGGTTATCAACTTTTCATTATGGAATTTCAGGGTTATAGTCCTGTATTTGGTTCAGGATTTAGGTAGTTTTTCAAGAAAGCATTATGCTATCATCATGAAACTTTGTACATGGATAGCTGGTGTTTTCAGCTGTAACTTTTTTAAGGGAAAATGAGATCATAGGTCATCGTCTTTGTTTTTTTTATGGAATTTCAACATGTTCAAGGCTAGAATCCAGGTTGGACAGCTGGGCTTCTGTTCAATAACTTTTATTCTATTAATTCTGTCCATTTGAAATTTCAACACAATGATAGCCAATATAAAATACAGGCTGCATTGATTTTGGATTATCTAGCCCCACCCATTTTTTAAGGAGGAAATAAATATTTAATTTCAAATGTGAATTATCTATTTTTTGGCTGTTTTTTTCTTTGTATTCTCCATGACAAAGCCAACATAACAATCTACATGTGATGACCCATCTCATACTATTATTGAGATAAATGGGGTTAAAAATTGACCATGCCCTAATTTTGGAAACCTTTTTATTTCTCATCATATATGATGGTTTTTTTTTCTTATGATTACTTATGAAAATTGCAGCAAAAATTACTCTAGACATTTTTTTGTAACCTTTAAAAGTGTGTTTTTTATTGGATTTGTTTCAGTGAGAGTGTTTTAAAAGTAGTAAGTGACAGATTTTCTTTATCATTTTAGTTCTCTCAGATGTATTGTGTTTTGTGTATTGTGACTATATACCAGCTTTGACTACTGAGTAACATGATGGGTGCCACTAGTGGAGCAGGAGTTGCTTACCCTACCGGAGCACCTGAACTCACCCTGGTTTTTGTAGGGTTTGTGTTACTCCAGCTTAAGTTTTCAGTGTATTGTTGTGTGTTCTATTTTTGTCTTTCGTTTTATTTTGTTGGCCATGGTCTTGTCTGTCTTCCGACTTAACGATTTCTATCTGCCCATTTGGTATCTTTGAATTCCTTTTACTACCACTGGGTCGATGTCTCTGCTG
>JAULBM010001578.1:0-12005 GCA_032357055.1 Geukensia granosissima | reverse complement strand
TAAATAATGTATTATATTTTTCTCAATACCACTGTTATATGCTATGGTTTATGAGAATAAAGAATCTTGAATCTTGATTTACTTTTATAGACATTATTCAATACAGAAAGTATAAAATAATTGACAATGGCCACTTTTCATTTTTAGGCCAAATTCTTGGACCAAAAATGTGCCATAACGACCCTTGTCCTTTAAAAAAATATTTTTTTAAATGTAGATAGTAATCTACCATTAACCACTGAGTCATCTGACCCTTTCCTCATGCTGTATTTTATATGATATTATATATTAACTATTCTTTAATATTTGTATTGTATTAAGTTATATCTTGTTTTTCATTGTACATGTAATGCTCTTCAAAGGCCCTTTGTATTATATAGTTTTGTATACTCTGACCTTCTCCACAAATGAATAGCGAGAAGAAACCTACCTACTTTGCACTGTCAGTACTGATTATAGCCCAATTTCGTTAACTTGAATAAATTATACTCGCTTGAAGTAGCGGTCAACGAATATGTATTGATATATACATTAAATCGATGGATTTTTGTGGTTTTTACTTCGAAAATATACTACTCAAAAAAGTTTGGACACTTGTTAATTTTGAATGTGGTTATTTTAGGAAGCTATCTGATGATCTCAATTTAAAGACATTGAGTAAGTAATTAAGTAAGAATTTTTTTATTGAAATAAAGACCAAACATTGATCTATCATCAATTAACATATAGATTTTGTTAGATTTCTTTGCCCGTGTATATCTGTAATTTGTTGACCTTACCCCGCATTTGTGTTCTTCAATGCTCAGATGTAGTGTCGTTGACATCTAGCGAAGAATTTCACTCAAGCCGGTGCTAGGGGCCGTCATGAACTGACAGTGAGGTGCGATTTTTTGTTCCGTATTGAAGGTCTCACTGTAACTTTGAGATGAAGAGCAGCAATCAAAGCGCTGTTCCTTTGCTTGGAATTTTCTTGTACTTATGAGATTTTTGTGTCATGAATATTTACTCCATATATTTCTATTAAACGTATGGCTAAGTCATTCATAATTTTAAAAATTGGTTCAGCAAAATAATATTAAAGTGATAAACACTGCGTTAATGTTTATCGAAATTTTAATCTAATTGTCAAATTATTGAGAAAGACAAATATAAATAAATAAACACGGAAGTAATTTTATTAAAGAGACTTACTGTTTTTCTGCATACTTGGTAGATTAATGACAATTTCGCCCATAGCAGAGTTGTTTGTATGTGCTGTCTAAAAAGAAAATCATTTAAATTATATAACAAAATATGGTAAATACTGTTATAAACCGGCAACGACGACGAGTTAACCTACAATCTACAATTTTACAACAATTGTGAGCATAACTATTTGCATAAGCTTTTAAATTCTCATTCTTGAAATCTAAGAATTTGCATTGTGTTATTGTTACAACGTTTTCTTACTTATTCATTCAAAATAGGCGTTGTCTATTATCTATTAGTAAAATGATACACCTGTGTAATTCATATTTGCAAAACCCTTTACTTCTTTTCGTTGAATAATACTAAACTAAAATTTTTCAAGTAAAAAATTCGATTAAAGTTTCATTAACTTCTCATAACCCATTTTACTGTTTTCAATTCCTGTCGTTTAGATATTCTTAATATTGATATTTTCCACACTGTCGATGTTTTTGCACCGGGAAAACTCGCGTCTCGCGTACCGGGAAATCTCGCATAGCGCGAATGTTTTATTTCTTGTATACAGTGAAATAAAAAAATTGAAGAAAAATCACTCTTACAAAAACGTCGTAGGCGTATTCAAGATTGCATTTTTCATTACGAGTTCGACACTGAAAGAGGACATTTTTTTAAAGTATTTCTTCCTTTCTGTGTTTAAACAACGTCGCTGTTGGGTATATTGCCATACTTACTTCCAGGAAGACAGCTATAATTACAATTCCTTTAGCACCAATTTCTGCTGTAGATTTACTTTTATACACCTCGTCGTTATAACCAATTATATGAACCTAAAACAAACCATAACTCACATATTTGTAATAAATCTAGGCGACATAAGGAAATAACTGCAGGGTGTGTCATTCTGATTTGTGGTATGATTTACAGTTAGAATATATGGATGGAAGTACAACTGCCCTGGTTTGACAATTTTATTGATAATGTAGAAGATTTTGATTAACCAGATAACTGATAAAGGAGTAGTAACGTCAGTATAGTCTGACCATAGATAACTGATAAAGGAGTACTAGAGGCCAGTATAGTCTGACCATAGATAACTTATAACTGGTTACTAGAGGCCAGTATAGTCTGACCATAGATAACTTATAACGGAGTACTAGAGGCCAGTATAGTCTGACCATAGATAACTTATAACGGAGTACTAGAGGCCAGTATCGTCTGACTGTAGAAAACTGTAAGGGAATAATTACATTCTTTTACGCTGATGTAAAGATCTGTACTATTTGTTTTATAAACAGAACGACTGTTATACAAACCTAGGAAGCAAACAAAAAAAACATAACAGATACGAAATAAACACACCTTTATCTCCACGATCAGCTTAACATATAATAAATTTGAGTATGGGTAGGTGCTACGGAGGGGTAAGATCAGCGTCTCATATCACGTACCCGGCTATATCTTCAAACTACTGTACAAAAGATTCATAACACAATAACATTAGATATGTTCATAGTCATAAGAAGACATTCCAGAAGAACACTTAATTCTGTTAAAAAGCTGCTGATGATTAAAATGATTAAAATATGTCATTCAATTTGGAGTGGAAAAATACCCAAACATCTAATTTGTAATCAAAAAATTATCTTTCGAGATGTATAAATTTGAATTTTTTTTTCATGACACAATATGTTCATGTATTTAAATTGATGTCTGGCTCTTAAACATGCGTTGAAGATTGGTTCTGGTATGTTTTTCAAATGTTTATGTTGTTTTATGTATGTTTAACTTGAGACCTAATACAGGCTTCGTTCCCCGAGGGAGGTCGGGGAATAGAAACTGGTCGTTCGGTTTCTCTGCCTGCGGGTAGAACCCTTGTTAAAGGGGGTCCGTCAGTTTGAGCGGGATGTATAAATACTAGAACTCCACTTCGCGAAGGTTGTGCCGGGAAAAAATAGGCAGCAGGAATCTCCGTCCTGGAGGCACTAAATGAAGCATCCCTGATTGTTGGGGATGTTTATATTCAAAATCCGTCCAGAGGGAGACGTTAATGACACCACGTGTTTAGGAAATGCCACGTCCTAAGCATGTTAAAGACCCCTTGTAATAGCTCATTTTGACTGGTCAGTAGGCGGCCTGTTACATGGCTAAATGTTTTCCCCCTTTCCAACCCGCAATTTTTCCAGTGTCAGTCTAAGTCCCGCCCTTTCCGGTCCCTTGCTCACAGTCTACATATTAATTTATTTTTTGTTTATTTCTTTCCATCCTAAATATGCATGAAATATTGCCACTCACAATCAATCAATCAATCATAATACAGGCTTCGCGAATCATGACGGTAATGCGACGGATAACAAAAATGTAGTTGATATTTTCTCTCAATAAAGTACCTGGCCAATGCTGAAATAAATGGTGTGCTGTTGATCTATAGGCTGTGTCATAAGATTTGAAATGAGTTTTTCAAGTTAATCTCATTTTCACATAACATCTTTTTTAACCTAAAAACTATTTTAACTAACGAAGAAAACAAAAATTAAGTAAAATCTATTTTAAAGGGCATCATAGAACTTATGTATATACAGCGAATCTTAAGGAAGAATAAATAAGATTCCTTAGTTTTCTTCACAGTGTCGATGTAGAAATTGAGAACTTATTGGTATGCAAGTGTACATGGAACCATACTCGGTGATAATTAAATATACATCGGTTTTATTAAAGCGATTTGCCAATGCTCCTGAAGAGCAGTCTAGTGCAAACACTTGAGA
This sequence comes from Geukensia granosissima, assembly GCA_032357055.1. Classification (NCBI taxonomy): domain Eukaryota; kingdom Metazoa; phylum Mollusca; class Bivalvia; order Mytilida; family Mytilidae; genus Geukensia; species Geukensia granosissima. The sequence goes on along the minus strand of JAULBM010001578.1, from coordinate 8,055 downwards.
CTGTTAATTTGGTACGAGGATAATCAGCGCTGTTATTAAAAGGCTTGAAAATTGAAATCATGTTCCCGAATATCATACCGCTTTCGTTGCAAGCCACTTCATTAGGTTCTATGATTAAAATGTATTGATTGCTTCAGCTAAAATAACATTTTTCTCGTAACAGTAATTTTTGGATTAACCTTATATGCTTAAAAATTTACATTTATAAAACTCTGCCGACTCCTTTTGTACGAGACATGGTGATGAATGGGTTGCGGCACGTCGGCTAGGAAACCGGACTATGATCTTTTATCCATCCCACAATGACTTATTCATAATTTGTCATATTATTATTTTTTGCGCACATCTATTCTAACACAAATATCAAATTACCAAGATTGCTTTATTGTTGATGACAGTGCCATAAATCACATGGTCGTCTTTTATTCCCTGCCTCTATTTCATACAACATCTATTTTTCAGATTGTTCATTTGAGCATTCCTATATTTACAGACCTTTCGTCAGAGTACCAGAAATAGTTTTCATTTTCCAGAAAAACTAATATTACTTTTCTTAACTGCCTAGTTTTATATAATCTCAACTTACTGTAAAGTCTTCGAAATTTCAATTTGGTCAAACTCTTTATATGTATTAATTCAACCTATTTTGCGTTATTGTCAGTAATCTCACTTTTACATGGTAGTAATTTTCCTTTTATTTCCCTCAATGGGATTCATGTTGATTGCCCACAATTAATCCATCTATTTAGTATTTCATTCAAACGCTTAAATCCATTCATTTAAGAAAAAACGTCCGATGGTCTTGTATTGTAAAGTGGTGATCCCATTTTTCAATTTTCTTTTTATTGTTATGAAACATAAATTATTTGTCAATCTGTACTGTGAAATTTGTTATCTGACGATTATTATTCAGTCGACGGCCATCCATTCAAACTGACAATACCCGCATAGAAGTACAATAAAATTCCATACTGAAAGTCCTTGTTTGTGTTCGCTCTACCAGAGTGTGCATTAAAGTTTCACTAGTAATTTTGTGTGTGTTCATCAGGTAGTTGGCTAGCCGTAAGCCACTGCCTGTCGTTTTGTTATCGTCCCCACTCTCAGCAACATATATTGTAGCTTCAGGTACAAAAATACATATACAAAACCCCTGTTACAGAAGTGCAAAGATTACTGAATCCAGCAACAGTTTCGTGCAGAATGCCAAAAGTTATGTTTCAGAGAGTAACCTATTGTTTTTAAACTACGCGTAATCTTAAGTTTTTTCGTCTAAAAACAGATTGAAACTGACGTTCAAAAATCACTTGTTGTCTATATTTTAGAAATAAAGACAACAGGAAGTAACAAAATATTACTTAACTGTAGAATAAATCATGCTTCCCAAAACATACCATTTTTTTGTAAGTGTGAAGACTGGTTTGGTTTGATTAATCCGTTAAGATGCGAATTTGCGGGTGTTTTGTGTAATTTGAATGTTCATGCAAATCTTATGCTTTTGCTTTGAGCGAACATAATAAAGATAACATGTACACTATATAACGTCACAAATACAGGGCATCATCACACTTGATCATGTATACGCAAGCCTGCAGGCTTCGCAATTCTTTCATAATTACGACAAAAAAAGTATTATGTGCAAACGTACGTCCGTCTTTTCAATATTTTAAAAGTTTTATGTAAAAAAAGTACATGTACCACCGAGTACAACATGTAAAAATCTCAATAACATTTAGACTTACATTGGTTAAATTCTGGTTATTTTTGGCTTGTTTAATATGTAATTTTAAAATTAAGATTTTCTCTGTAGCAGAATAACCCACTCCGGTTTTCAAAATAAAACGTTTTATCACAGAATTTCTGAGGAACAAACCCCCCACCCCCCCACCCCACCCCCCCCAAAAAAAAGAAATTAAAATGTTTACCTCGGCAGGGAATGTTCTGTTTCCTATTTTATGTTCCGACCCGGCATAGCCTTCTTTTCCATAGTGAAATTTGACATCTGTAATTCTATATAGGTATGATAGGGGACCTCCAGTAATGTTAAACATGTGCTGAGAATCGTCGTCAATACTTAATGTTACATCTAAACCGTTAGTTTCCAAAACTCCATTTACCTGAAATATATTTATCTTATGTTTATGTGTTTTGGGCGTAATAAAGTTTATCTGTTAACAGTTTTTGAACAATTGTTTATTAAACGGGTTAGTTAGCATCCGTTTAGCCTTGTAGGAATATGAGCGATATGGAGTAAATGTCAAAGAGACGGCACCACCCCTCCATACAAAGCTGTTGATGTTTCATAATCTAGTTTAAATAGACATCTTGTCGTTATGTACTACCGATTATAGTCTTTTTGCTTCATGCTTTGACTGACGACATATACTTTACGTTCTTGTCCATAGCCAGGAACCTATAGTCTAATTTGCTATCTTTGATGTTTTACTGTTATATTTTTTTACGATTTGAGCTATAATTGGCAGATTGTTGTCATTTTTGAATATTTTATGGGGCCCTCAGCAGTTTGATATTCTGTACGGAACTTTATCTATGTTAAATGTCTTATGACAATTATATTTGGTGGATGGCTTTATCATTTACAATCATAGCGCATCTTGCATTCTCATATACACATATAAATCATATTAACGTCACTAAAAACAATGCATCTGTAAAACGCAAACTAGCAAAATTATATTATTAAGTCACTAAAAACCAACAATAAACTGTAAATATTGAAAGACATAGAGAATGTAAACGTAGTAGGAATGCCGGTGTGTGTTAGAACATTGTGAACTGCATTGACAAGACGGAGATATGTACACGGATCCGGTACCAACTTCACACATACTGAAAAAGAACAACAAAAATATTGTAGAAAAAAGCCAAAATGACTTTTTTATAATCTGGTGAGATCTAAGTATCATTTAAACGGTATTGGTTTTATTTGCAGTGTTATGAAATTATTGTATCTTTACTCATGGGTAAAAGAAATTCGAAGATACCAAAGAGGCAGACAGAAATCGTTAGTCGGAAGACAGACAAGACCATGGCTAACAAAATGAAACGATAGACAAATATAGAACACACAACACTACACTGAAAACGAACGCATTTAAGACCATAACAAACATCTATTTCTACTTACACTTGCTGTATTTATATGTAGATTGGTTAGATTAGGGTCAAACAGTAGCATACCAGGGTCTATTTCTATCGGGGACTGGTGTTTGCCATTTTTACACAGATCCCATCTTTTCCCGTGTAGCTTTCCCCAGTATTCTGGTGCTGAAAAAAAACAGCATGAAATGAAAAAGTGTACGGTATTTTGGTGTTAATATATCAGTTTATCATGTATAAAATATCCAGACTTGAAATGTTTATATATGAGACCTGCTTTGGCTTTTTTAGGATTTCGTCTCGCGATCTCTTGGTCAGGGTTATTTGGTGTTTTTTTATAACGTGTGGTCGAAATGACAAGATCTAGTTGTATGGCACGTAACTGCTCAACATCTACACCAGAGAAAAGGGGAGATTTAGTGCAAAAGGAGAATAAAACCCAAACTAAGAAAAGTAATACAGTCCAAAAATAACATAGGACAAATTAAACGCCTTAAAGACACCGCATATACAAGATTCTTACTACACATATTATTCACTATACAAACATCCTCATATTGTACCACGGTTTCTAAAATTGCAAAAAATTTGCTTGTTCTTAAATTTCTAAACAAACTCGTGTTGCTTGTTCCGTTATTAAGTCATTATGGCTCTTCGATATTATAGAACTCGAATTATACATTAAAGTATATATATTTAAAAAAAATCAATAAAAAAAGTATCTAATAAAAATCCAATCGCACAAAAAGAATAATTATACTTGATGACCAATAATTTTTACAAACTAGACCTAATTTATGATAATATGATCAAACAAAAGCAACTGTTTCAGCAACGCTTAGAAACTAGGAAAATAGAACCAGTATACGTAAAATAAGTCTACTTTTGTCTCAATGTCATATGCAGTATATATATAAATACACACAATATAACGTGGTGGGGTTAAACATGTTTGCTAGATCCAAACCTCAACACCAAAGTTTACCATAAATTATTTCACTTCACCTATTGCCATCCTCGCATACAATTAAACTTTCCGTGGTTGCAAAAGAAAAGTTTCATGCTTTATATATTATTTAACCCACAAAAGACCAAGCGAAGGAAATGAAAGTAGTCCCACGTGTCTTTTAAAAGGAATTCGAAGATACCAAAGAAAAATCGTTCAAATTAAATAAATTTTATTTCATAATTCTGAATTCTAGTTGGACCTTGTTTTTCTTCATTAGGATAAATTTCTTTTTGAAAAAATCAATCATCAAACTAGCAGATACAATCAAATTAGACAAAAACAATACTTGAGAATTCCGGTAAGTCTTTGAAATGAAGCTATAATTTGTATTTCAGTCCTTGTATGTAAAATTATTCTATTTGATATTTCACCTGCTAATGTCTGTAGTAACAAATCGAATACAATTGCAAAGAAGAATATTGTTTCTTCTTTAACTACCAAGAAATGTAAAAATCATGTCACATCGCCTGATATTTGGTCATTTATAAATATACTTTTAGACTTTATTTCTCATCTTTTGTCAATAAATTGCTACAGAACTAAGAGGTATTTACAGTGACTTCCGTTTCGCTCGTGACAGACTGAACTTTGTTGTTCATTTGTTCTGATCAGCAGAATGAACACTTTACAATCAATCATTAGGAAACACATTTATTTTGTAAATTGTTCATTTAATTGTAAAATGTGTCACCACTGACATTTTACTTCGATAGCTAACTTAATTTCATTTCAAACTGTTATTACGCAAACAGAAGGAAAGAAACGATGGATTTCGAAATTAAAGAATCCAACAGATAGGCTGACAATACTACATGATGAAGGCAACGTGGATAACAATTGAAACACAGTATATCTTTTAAAATACAAATAAATCCATAGAACAGCACTGGACGTTTGAATGATGTAGTGGTAACACAATGATCAATTGTAGCTTCGGAATGATGTTTATGTGTCTCCTTTTATATAATCCTGATTGAATATAACTTTTTGCAGATTTGAGAACAGCAACAAGAACAATAGCGCTTTTCTAAACAGTAGTCAGTGTAGCCAGATATTTTACGTGTCACTACAAGTCAAATCTTTTATTTGAACGGTTGTTTACTATGACATTGCCTTTGTAAATTTTGTGCATACTGGATTGGCTAATCTTGACAACGTGTTATTTGAACTTAATGTTTAGATAATTCCATTAGCTTGCCTTTTTGTTCACCGTACAATACTAAGTTAGGAAGGAGTTTTAGGGTGGGGTCAAAAATATACAGAGTCTAAAACCACGAATAACACAAAAACAGTTTTAATATAAAAATTTGTCCCAACAAGCTGCGACAATGTGATCCTGAATTTATCTGGTACCATATAATTATTGAAAGGACAAGGTGCAATAAATCCTGAATTTTGTACTAATTTTGAACTAGATAACCAAAACAATGTTAGTTGAAATACTAAATACATCCTTTATCAAAGAACAATTTATATTCGAAAAATTTAAAACTTATAGCAAAGATCAGTACTAGATCTGGCAATTTTTCATACCATCATAAATTCGACATAAAAAGTGCATTTTAAGAAAGTTATTTTCTCCTGAAACAAACAGAACAGCGAAACGCGTGGGAAAATTTTATTTTAAAATATTTTGTGTATTTTAACATTATACAGCAAAATATATAAACTGAGACTGATCTCGAGTATGCTCTTTGTTTTCTAAACCAAACATAATTCTGCCTCGATTAAATGAATAATGGAAAAGAATTGTAATTAAAGGCGTTGATTGTAAAAAATTCTAAACTGCAACACAAGGCTTCTACAATTTTAGATGTATTTTCTAATTTTGAAATATTGTGGAACTTACACAAAAATTTTGGGCCAAAACAGAGGTCATTTCAAATCTTGTCCTTTATTTGGACTGTTTCTAAATATATGCATCTGCAAACAAATTAATACTATTTCACTGTTAAAAAACAAACCTCATTTTCACCAATATAAATGAAAAGTTTCGTTTTGTCATGTTCATATAAAAACTTTAAATAAAAAACCTTATCAGATAAAAAACAATATCCCTAAACAATTGTCGACCCTATATAAAATGTCAAAATAAGACGAACAAAGTGGACACAACTTTAGTGATGTCATGAAATATCGAGGTCAATTTTTCTTAACGTCATGACATATCGAGGTCACTTTTCTTAACTTAAGTTAGTTCGTGGAGACCAAGTCTTTGTTCTTTTTTTTCATTTAGTCTTTTTTCGAAATTTTTTTTCTCTTTGGTGTATGCAATTTTGATCTCTCGCCTGGGTGTTCTACTCTAGACGAAACATGAATAGACGTAACATGAATAGACGTGAAATGACTAGACGTAACACGAATAGACGTGACATGACTAGACGTAACACGAATAGACGTAACATGACTAGACGTAACACGAATAGACGTGACATGACAAGACGTAACACGAATAGACGTAACATGAATAGACGTGACACGAATAGACGTGACACGAATTATCGTAACACGAATAGACGTGACATGAATAGACGTAACATGAATAGACGTAACACAAATAGACGTGACATGAATAGACGTGACATGAATAGACGTGACCCGAATAGACGTGACACGAATAATCGTAACACGAATAGACGTGACATGAATAGACGTGACATGAATAGACGTGACATGAATAGACGTAACACGAATAGACGTGACATGAATAGACGTAACATGAATAGACGTAACACGAATAGACGTGACATGAATAGACGTGACATGAATAGACGTAACATGAATAGACGTAACACGAATAGACGTAACATGAATAGACGTGACATGAATAGACGTAATATGAGTTAACATAACCTGATCATAACATATGACTTATCCCCGTTTTCCTAGGGTAACTAATACCTTAGTATATACATCTCTGTTCTGAAGTTTGTCTTCCGTTTCGTTCTTTTCGCCATAGTCTTGTCTATAGAAAAAAACGACGTGGTAGAATTGTCTGTCTTCTGACGTATTCCGGCTGCCCTTATACTCCCTTAGCATCCATATTAATAATGTCGAGAGTACATACGGTATGTTCCAGTTGGTAGAACCCATGCATGAGTGGATATATAAAGGTAGTCAAATTTTTGAGTATTATTAGAGGCATATTCAGTTTAGCGTAAGTCCAAACAAAATTCTATTTAACCAACCCGGACTGACATTAGACCCATAATCATCCTATTGTTTATAATACCTACCAATGTTGTAATATAAAATGCAATAAAGGAACATCCGACATTATTAGAAAACAATAACTAACTTCAGTAATTGGATATCATGTACCGTACAAGGAAAATATTTTTCTGGTCAAAATAATGAGTTTAGACTACAAACCGTATAAATGCAATGCTGCAGAAAGTATCGACTGTTATTCCAGATCACGAATCCTGGACATATTTATGATACCAATATATGTGCTTCATTACCCTTATTGCAATGATGAAGTTACAGTAATATTGGATCTTTGAAGGCTTCGGCAATCAAATAGACATAAAATCCAAGAAATCAAACCCGTTGTCCAAATCATTTGTAAGACATTTGTTTATACTAATATGGAAAAATAATGGTGTGAGCTGTACCCTTTGGCTTCACATTTTATAACTTGTCTAACAGAAAAAGCTATAATATCATTAAAAGCAACAAGAAGACAAAAATGAAATATGTACAATGTAAGAACACAATCATTATACGGGAGATGTAAAACATTAACTTGGATGATGGTAGTATAAATATAGAATATTATATGGGGGTTTTCATACCATACCCCATATCAACCCGAGACACCTATATCGACCCGAGAGCTTTAGCTCGAGAGTCTGATATGGGTAGAGGGTTGATATGGGGTATGGTATGGAAAACCTCATATCATATACTGTTTATCATATATTTTA
>JAULBM010001567.1:0-12005 GCA_032357055.1 Geukensia granosissima | reverse complement strand
GCACTTAAATGGATGAAACCAGAGGATTCCGAAAATCTGACAAAAAATCAAAAAGATGAGCAGCGAACATCCTTAATCGGATAACATAGAAGTGATCCAATGGCATGTGAACAATGCTTTTATTGGTGTTCCTAATCATGAATTCATGGTAAAGCATTAAATGATAAACCAATAACCCAGACCTTAGAGAATGTTCAACCAGAAAAATGCAGCAAAAACCTCTACATTGCTCTTTTACTTTTATTGCCTCTGAATCCAACATCTCTCAAGTCAATGTTTTGCAGTCCACTTCTCTCCCCATAAACCCATGACAGTTTTGTGGTATTCAGTACAATCTTTTCCTTCTTCTGATATTTATGGCTTTCTTGTAGCAGGTGAGTGATACAGGGGCTCAAGTCTATGATTTGTATTTTGGAGATTTATAATGAACACCTTGATATATACAGAGAAAATGTTAACAGCAGAAATGATCAGAAAGACCAGATCTACAAATAAATTTCATTATTATGTAAATTTGCAATTGACATCTTCTAAGGAGTTGTCGCTCTTGAATGAGCATTTTAATTTTTTTCATATTGCTTCTTGAAAACAACATATTTAAAAGAATGCCATTTCAGAATGTCAAGATTGTATACATTTGATATAAATCATGATAAGTTGCCTTAAAATGTATGATATCATCTCCTTATACATATTCTTTGCATGGTAAGGTAATAACTTCTCTTCAACTTATTTTAACAGATAAACGGTATCCGTTGTATTATATAACTATTTGTATTGTAGCGGGCTAGGGTGCATACAAAATGCATAATTATTATGCATTATTGGTTAATTATGCCAAATTTTCCCCAGGTCAGAGAAACATTCGATTAATAAAATATTTGACATTGCTGAGACAGGTCTCCGATTATTATACTCAATCAAAAAGATATTAAAATTAATGTTAAATAAATGCAAGTTAATCAATATTGGGAAATTCTAGTGAATTTTCCAATACTGTATCTTTCTCTTCGAGATCCCCTAGTCCAAAATGAAACCAAACTTGACAGAACCAAGTTGTACCAGTTTACTAATATTTGTATAAAACTTTATGTTAAAAAAAAAAAAAACTCATCCAGCGAAAATCCTCAGAATTTGCTCAGAAAGAACAAAGTCGATATGAATATATCTTTGTCGGCAGAACCAAAACATACTTACAACGCAACAAAATAATTGAATATCCGTTTCACAGATGAAGACTGTGAAGCCAAAAACCTGCTATTCCCATTCTGCGCCTGTAGGTTGTAATGCCACGAATCCTTCCCATTTAACCTAAAATGACTAATACATGATTGGAAAATGTTCAATGCGTCTGGTTCTTTAAAGAACCATAACTGAATACTGTTTTTGACCACCTGAGTTCACCCCCGTTTTTTGTGGTGTGCTTAGCAATGTTCATAGTTGTATGTTTGTGTTTAGTTTTATATGTACACTGTGTCGGTTTCCGTCTTGTTCGTGTCTGTCGACTTCACCCGTCTGTCAGACACTTCGGGTTTCTGTTGCTTTCTCCTTTGTCAGACAGAACGTTGTCTTTTAGAGCAATGTCAAAGTTCAAAGGTCAAAGTAAAAGCGGTTTATTTTAGATTTAGATGAAGCTACCTCAATTGTCATCTATTAGAAAACTTCCACAACTTATACGTATACAACAAAAAAATGTTGGTTTTTATTTTAATGATTACTTTTGACCATTTATTGATATGTAATAAAACCATAAATAACACTAGCAGAGATATGTCTCGGACACTTGAAATTGAACGATCATTTGTGACATTTTTTATCCTTATTTCTATCTGTCTGGATTCAAAATACAGATATATAGATTAAAAAAAGATAAAGCTTGAAAACAAGATCGCATTGCAATCAATTAAGCTCAATTGATTTCTTTTAGTTTTTGTGCTAAGATTTATTTGAGTTTTAGATCAATTAATGATATTATATTTGTTGTTTTTTTACATGAATGTTATTCAGTGCTTTTCGTAAAATCGGCAGACTTTACCGAATCAATTTTTTTTTCAATTTACATTCAGACGCATTTCACATATATTAAAATGAGATGCATCAAAATGTAAATTTCTGCATCTTGTATAGTAGAGCTCTGAAAGTACTTTTGCATAGCTGTTATATCGAAATAAGAATATCCATGTCCACAATGGTAAAATTGACTTGTTAAGTCAGTTTGTTTGTTTTTTAATAAAGCTTCCGATATGTTTGATTTTAAAGAACCTGGGAAAAGCAAACAAAAATGTGAATAAAAGTTCTTATAACAAATATGGAAAAGTCATACAAACTATATTATTCGCATCAACCGATTACGAGCATGCACATTGGCAGGTATTTGTAACAGAATAACCAGAAGTTAGTTAGATTGACATTTCTGTTTGGAACGCATTGGTTTCAATGTAATCTGTCTTATCAACAAGAAGTTTTGTACTCCAGAAATCACTTCTATATAAGTAGTCAAAATGTCGATGCTTGAAACACAGGTCGCTATCATGAAAGAGGAGGTGGATCAGCTAAAGCAAGAAGTTGGTCGACAGAGAGGGAAAGTGTCAGCGTCAATAGAAGAGTAAGTTATTAAATATTAGTTGATCATTCTCTAACGCCAAAATTCGGCAGTATTTCAGCCATATTATGGCAAAAGTTATCATCTATTTAAATATATTTAATTGGGACTGGAAGTTCTTCATACACGAGTTGGGTAATTGAGAATGAATTTCGATAATGCAGAACCTTCAAGGTCACTAGCACATTACAGGAGACAAAATTGCATATCAGCAGTTGACCAACAAATATGAGCGTTTACCGAAAACCTAATGCTTTTCTACATATTATATGGATGGTGAAGGTAAAATATTGTTTACATACAGATACCTTATGAATTGCAGAATGAGAAGTTATATACAAGAAAACGAGACCACGGATCCTTTGGTCCATACTCCTAAAAATAACCCACTGACAGAACAAGGAGCTTGTATAATTTTATAGGTAGGTATATATAATTATTAAAAATGCCAAGTTTTGTTAATGCTATTTAATTCAAATGCAGAAAAATCAGTTTTAAAAGTGCCAGTCTACAAACAGGGGTGTTAACTCTTAATTTTGTATTTTAATCTTTAAATGTTGCAGGCATTTTGGCAAAAATTTTTTTGTGAAACTCGTTTCTGATAAAATTTCCCTTACGCATCTATTTAACAGTGAAACTGTTGACAGTTTATGGCACATCTAAGTTGACTTTTTTTGTTTGGGGAAATAAAACAACGATCAGAGAAATCAAGTATGAAAATGAACTGATTTGTGTCAGAGACAACACCAACCACAAAAAACCAATAGGTCTCCATAAGCGTTTTTGCCGAAATATCTGACAACAACTATATTATAGATTCAACAGTTAACTTAGCAAAATTCAGGAAGAAAAAATAATCATTTTACCAAAAAAATTTAAATATTACCTGATACTTGCACAAATTATGTACAAAATGGCCACCAATTGCTCTTTTTGATAAAATTTGTCTCTTTTCTCACTTTACCGGTTTTGAAGCATATTTTGAAGTAGGAAAATACACAAGAAACAACGTCATATTTTATTAGTTGTCTAATGTGCTCGATGTGATTTGTTAGAAAATATGGCTTAATTTTACGAGAAATCTACCATTTTCAGCTATTTTTAGAGTGGGTAGAAAAGGTAAAGTCCAAATAAAATCATAGTGCATGTCCTTTTCCTCAAATAGTTGGTATTCTTTATTCACTAATGTAATACTTTTAAATTACTTTTGACCAGATTTCAGGAAGAGAAAACAACTTCGTATTTCTGGCCCCCAACTTCTCCTTTCTGCTCTCATTTTCACATTTGGAAAAGGTTGCACAGGAATTGTTCTCTGAAAACAAATTGACAAAACTTTTTTTTTCAAATAACCAAAAAAATGGTGGCCTGAGAAGCAGGTGAAAAATTGACTGACTGAGAGAAAAATCTCAGCGTCCCCAGAAAATCAAATGTTAATGGCTTAAAAGAGATCTCAAAAAAGTAATTGACATTTCTAAAGTATTAAGCAATTAACGAATACTATAGTAGAGTGCCGAACACAAGATTTTTTAACGTAAAATGTTAATATAATCACTGAAAACCACTTTGACGTGTTACCAGACGTCTAAAAAATATTTCCACCCCGCTTACATGGCTTAAAAATCGTGTGGTCATATATGTATTGGTTTTTCTTCAGATTAAAATTTAACCTTTCTGTTTTGATGCATATTCAGGACTATAATTTGTTGTCAGTTATCGCATTTACGAAAAAAATATGCAATTCCGTCAAATTATATGATTATATATATATTTTTATTGTAGATTTACGAAGATTGCAGATGATATATGTGTAACTGTGGTTTCGAATTGGCATTGTTCATTTTTTATAGATCTAAGCATATGTAACAGCAAACATTTACATTAAGAACATAAATATAGGGTTATGGGAAATATAATTTAAATTTGAAAATAAATTGAGAGAATATGTTTGTCTATTTCACCAACTAATGTATTCTTTCGTAAAAACATACGGTTTTAGGTGGTTTACACTTGTTTCTTTACATACGTAAAAATTCCCCTGTATCACGAAAATATTGCTCATTTTGTAAATATTCCCAATGATTCATGAAGAACTTGCGCTGTCTGTAAATATTATTTTTTTCGCCATGAGGATATTTTTCAGCCAGTATTCTCCTTGAATCACGACTGAAAAGGCATATGTGCCTTTTTATACCAGGTCACGATGATATTGCTAATTCTGTTTATATTCTATTTAGATCACGATGATATTGCTTATTTCCGTCAATATTTCCTTTGCGTCACGGTAATATTGCTTATTATGTGTACATTCTCCTTGTGTCACGATAATATTGTTTATTCTGACAATATTGTCCTTGCGTCATATTGCTAATTCTTTTAACGTTCTCTTTAATTTACGATGATATTGCTTATTCTGTTAACATTCTCCTTGCGTCACGATGATATTGCTTATAATGTGAACATTCTACTTGCGTCACGATAATATTGCTTACTCTGACAATATTCTCCTTGCGTTACGATGATATTGCTAATTCTTTTAACGTTCTCTTAATTCACGATGCTATTGCTAATAATGTCAACGTTCTACTATCTTCACGATGATATTGCTTATTTTGTCTACATTTGATTCTCCTTGAGTCACGAGGGTATTTCTTCTTAGCAGCTGTCAACACGTGGATATAGCTCATTATAGCAACATTCTGTTTGCACCAATCAGGAGACCATTACTACTTCTGTCAAGTTTCTCCTTGCATCACTTGGATATTGCTTTTTCTTTCAACATTTTCCTTAAGTCACGACGATTTTGTTCCTGCTTCCAAGATTTCTCTTGCTTTGAAAGTACATTATTGTTTTTACTGTAAAGATGTGATAGAATTTAACTGATTCTGCAGTAACAGTAATGTTAAACTTTCACTCCGCATTGTTATTCTGCACAGGGGACTTGTTGGAAAATCCTTATTCAAAAGGCAATATCGTCTTTCATTTTGCTGTGTATTGTAATCCAATTTTTTAGTGGCTACGGACCCATATGCACTTCTTTGCAACAGATGAGGGTCTTCTTGTTTTCTTTCTTTACTTGTTGTCAGGATGTCACCTTTGCTTTGTTTCAAGATAGTTTATATTTACATTTTTTCTTCAAAGCGAACCCCAATTATCTTTCCTAAATTTATCAAATACAACTTAAAAAAACCTTTTGTTAAGTTTTCACGAAACCTATTTATTTATTCATGGCTTTTAAAATGTGGAACACGTGCATACAAAATCAATGAACATCACATACAAAAACTAAAAAAACACGAACAAATCAATATCTTTGCTTATCTTGTTTCTGAACCTGCTTATCTATGACAAATATTTGATTTTTTTTTATTTTGACGCCTCTGTATCGATGTATCTACTACCAGAGGTCCCCGAGGTTTTCTCTAGCCCATATGTCAGACTTGTCTGACATGAAAGAGAAACCGAAAAAAAAAAAAAGCCGAAGACCAGACAAAAGGGGAAAATCGACACACGAACAAGATGGAACACATGACATTTATACATATAACACTAAAAACACATATCTATGAAAAATATGGACTAGCACAGCGGTGAACTCAAGTGGTCTGGGTAAGGGTGGAAGGGTAAGCAGTTCCTGCCTATTTAAAGGCACCACCGCCTGAAATAAGTGTTTAACAGAATTTTGCAGTACTTCTTAACCACTGAAAATACGGAGAGGCTTCGAAACTATTGCACAAAAAAGTTGTCCATACCAATGGAATTGGCTTTCTTTTTAGATTTGTTTTGGCTTGAGGTCTTCTTTTGTCGCATTTTGGATCTCGGACGTCCTGTATTTTGATTCTAATGCCAGAGATGGAAGGTAACACGTGAAAGTCAAAATTCACCATACATATGCAACGTTGATAAACTTTAAAAAAACGTCCAAGAATGTTTATCTCTTGTTTCATATAAAATATCGTTATTAAAATTATTGTATGTTATAATTTGCAAAAAATGTAAAGAAAATATAATTCAGTAGGTCAAATTGTTTAATCTTTCGAATTTCATGACCTGTAACAACAGTTATTTTTCTAACTAAGACGCAATCCTATTATTAGATAATCCTTTTCAAAGTACTTAACAAAAGTACAAACGAAAATATTGAGTATGTAAGTAAGTCATTTCAAATTTTAAACATATAAAACGATCAAAATTATTTTTTATTCCAAAATGAAAGGTGTAAATTTACGCAGCAATATGACTTGAAAAAAGAGAAACATGATGTCGAAAGGAATTTTTGCTTTGGTCTTTATTTTGTGGGAAATATCTTTAATCGAACCCGTTGGATCAGGGAGTGTTATTACGGATACGTATGGAAATGTTGCACACGGAAATGGAACGATATCCTGGGCCGCTCCACCCTCGGGAATGGCATATAAGACTACCAACAATTATGACCCAGGACAACTCTCAATGTTATATGATGTCGTCAGAAGCTTTGTGAACACGGTGCAATCACAACCATTTCCATTCGGTAAGTAGTTATTCCTATAAAATATTGGTTCAAAATGGCAGTCTATGACAAAATGACTAATCTAATTTTTCAATTACCCCTTTGCCCCACTATTCACAGACAGTGTGGTTTGCAAAATCAAGATTTCACTTGGCTGTTTTTAAAAGAAAAAAAAATTGTAACATTGCAGTGAGCAAAAAAACCTACTTTGACAAGGTTACGTAAATATAGACTTTGTAGACTTTGGGTGCTTTCATAAGTTTAACAGTTGTCTTACACTCTGTCTGTAAATACATGTAACTTATACTGAACTACCCCCGAGGGCGGCCGGGTTATAGAAATAGGTCTTTCGGTTTCTCCGCCTGCAAGTAGAACCCCTGCTAAGTTAGTTCGAGCGAGATGTATAAATACTCGAACTCTCCTTCTCGTAGGTTGTGCCAGGGAAAGAATAGGCACCAGGTATCTCCGTCCTGGAGGCACTAGTCCTCTAAAAGGAGTGTCCCTGATTGGGGGATGTATAAATTCACAATCAGTCAAGAGGGAGACGTTAAAGACGCCTCGTGTTTAAGAAATGCCACGTCTTAAGCACGCTAAAGACCCCTTGTAACAGCTCATTTTAAGTGGTCAGTAGGCGGCCAGTTACAAGGCTAAATTTTCTGCCCCTATCCAACCCGCAATTTTTCCTGTGGCAGTCTAAAAGTCCCTCCCTTACTAGTCCCTTTGTTACAGTCTACATATTGATTTATTGTTTGCTAACTTGTTTCCGTCCTGAATATGCATGAAATATTAGCCACTGGACGGTAAACAACAATCAATCATTCAATCAAACCCTTTGGCAATTATTTAAACTGTTAAAGACTCAAAAATAAGTTATGATATTAAAAGATGACAGCTATCGGACAGATAAGTATACAATGTTAATAATAAATAACTAACATTTAAACATAAGAACAACCACATTCACTACATTAAAGGTTTCTGGTTTTGGACAGGCACATAAAGTATGTGTCGTGGTTAGGTTTTTGAGTACTCAACCCTTGACCTTGGACAGTGGTGTGAAAAAAACGAAAATAAAATAAAATTTTAAAACTGCATAAGATTAAACTTTAATGTCGATAGTACGCTGACAATTCCAAATAAAATAAGAGACAACAAGATGTTCCGACTTCGAAAATGAATTTGGTGTTTCTGACGAGTTCAAACTCCAAACACAAACCTGTTTTCTTAAGTTAAGACATAAGACAAAACAAGTCTGGTTGTATTTAGTGTAAAGATATCATTTATAGCCAAAAAAGATATTCGTGCAAGTGCCAAAAACAAAATCCCGTTTTTATAAGTTTCCTACAGGCGCAACATCTTTATATTGAATTAATAATGTGCTGGAAATACAAAGATTACGTTCATTAAAATCTTAAACGTCGCTGCATTCACAATAAAAAGGGACACCGTATGTAGGAGCCGAAGGAACGTCCCCTTTAAGAAAAGGGAATGTGAAATCTTGTCGTACATTTTATTTCTGATTTTACCTTGAGAAACAGAAACATTTAAATTCAGAAAAGAACAATTGGGGTTGTCCAGATTAGCTGTTCTCTAGGTAAATTGTAGCGCCGTATTTGTAGAAGTACAGGTTATTAATTTCAAAGATATGGCAAAATAGCGGAGAGTTTTATTATATTTATCTTTCTAATCCGATTTAGAAGGATATTGGTGTAGAAGGAATTCGAAGATACCAAAGGGGCAGACAGAAATCGTTAAGTCGGAAGACAGAGAAGACCATGGCCAACAAAATGAAACGAATGACAAACATAGAACACAAGTTTTGCTATAAACTAGGATTCATTACAGTAAAAGAATAAGTCTGCAGTAAAGGGCCACCGTTGGTACGCATTGGAACCTGTCGATCAAGTATATTGCCAAAACTGATGTAGATATTGTCAAGAAGAGAAATAATTTTATTTTTTATCTCCTCACAAGTCTGGTAAGTGCATCTTTTATAGTAACATTTTTAATCCGAGAAGAAAGCTCGATCACTTCAAAATATATCAACGTTGGTATCGTACGTGTGGAAAGTTAAGAAAATTATAGTAAAATGATATTCCTAAATTTTCAAACAATTTCAAAATGAAGGAAACGGGATATGCCATATTAAAGCAAACTAAATGGAAATGGATGAAAATTAAATTTCAGATACCACAGATCATGGCTCTGGTACAAGGACAGAATATTGCTATGACTGGCTATACAGTATCACCACTGCAAGTTACGGCATCTCCTGTATTTGTCACTGCCCCTACAATGGTTCAGCCACAAGATCAAAATGTACTACGTGTTGTTCACAATTTAAAGGGCCACAGAGACTGGACTACTGGACTGTGTGATTGTGGACATGATGTGACAAATTGTAAGTAGGACAGCCGTTGTATACAACGACACATAGCTAATATCTCTATTTATCATCCGTCCTTACGCTGACCAAAATGTTTATTGTTATCAGATAGAAATTTCATAATAAATTATTCTATGGGGGCCAATGTTAAACTAAGTTCGGCTACGACGGCCATCTTCGTCGGTGGACAGGAATGCCTGACTCAATGTTGTTAAATGACCACCTTATGAAAACATTTTGGTTGCAATTGGCTAAGCACTTCCTGACTTTAAACGAATTTTCAACGGCGCATATGATATACTTCGTGGTGGCCTTCTAAGTTGGCAAAGGGGATGGCGGGAAGAATTGTGGTGAAGGAGGACATCTTAAAAACCATTCCATCAAATTTTGCCTGCAAATGACTCAGTATAGTTTCAAACAAAAAGATTTAAAAGTGAATTTTTAAAGGGGACTATGTAAAAATATGTTCAGCTGTGGAGGCAATCTTGTATTTGGCGGTAGGTTATGATAGACCATCCTTTTAAGACGACCTTGTAAGGAATTTTCCACCATAGTAAGGTTCTAATTGGCCAAGCGGTTTTAGAGGTAAAGATCATTATGTAATTGTGGACTGATGGAGAGACGGACACCAAAGGATGGCGAAAGCTCACATTGCATTTCTGGTAAGGTTAGATAAAAATGACACAAAGTTAATAGATTATTTTAGCAAACCATTTGATATACACAAACTACAGGCAGTTATTTTGGATGAACACTAAATATACCATATATTTGAATGGAAACTTATTCCTTTGTAAAAATCATGAAGATGTCTTTTCCAGAACACATTCAGTCATCATAGAGTAATATTTTATCATTTTAAAATGCCTACATGTACTATATTTTTATTGTAGGTTTGTTTACTTGTTTTTGCTACCCTTTTGCCCTGTGTCGTTTGGCTTCACGTGTAGGTGAAAGCTGTTGTACGCCTATCTGTTCACCGGCTGCTATATTCAGTATTAGAACCAAAATAAGAACTATTGGAGGAATCAGGGTATTTATGATTTAAACTAGAATCAAGAGAATAAATGTAAATGTCTAATGAATCGTTGGTACTTGATATTCCAGTTACATTTTGTTTGCTGGCAGAAGCCAATCGATATAGGCTATACATGTGAACCAATTTGAATATACTTACTGCATAGGCTTCAACCATATATACAGAATGTGCAATAGTCAATGCTAATGGCACTACAAAAATAAACATTTAATTCTCAAGTTGTACTTTCCTGCCACTAGATATTAGTGCCTTCGATACTAGTTGTATTAAAAAACAAAGTTGGACTAATATTTAACATCATTGAATGAAAAAGCAACACTTCTATGTGCAGCCAATACATAATTGAAATACAAACGTATATGAATTCTTCAAGACAGTTAGAATATTTACAATATGTATAAATTGTTTAAAAAGGTACACGTACGGGAGTGTTGCTGTCTAATGTAAGGCTGGATTTATTCAACTATGATCAAAGAAAATTTTGACTGTCAATATAATGCCATTTGACCCGAAGAGGCCAAGGAATATTTTTATAATATTATGCTGTTGTTTTGTTGGTTTGATAACAAGAACAAAGTTGAATGAATTTTAAACGAAACAATTGCACATATAATAAGTAACAGACGCTAAAAAAAGCAGCAGTCCACAGGAAGACATCCCACTTCACTTTGCTTAGCGGAGAAGCAGCAAATACCAATTTCAATTTTAATAACAGGCAAAGCAAACAAGATGAATCGACAGAAAACCGAAGTGCCAGACAACAGGTGACAAGTCGACGACAAGGTAATCTCGAGAACAAAACAGAACACGACAAATCGGAATATACAGAATCGAAGTCTCCATCAAGGAAGGGAAAATTTCAATAGAAAAGGATAAATCTCTCTTGTTGTAAAATTTTGCTTTTAAAATTAGCTTGTGAAATAGAAACATTTAAACCTAGAAAAGGACAGTAACAGTTATCATGATTTGCTACATTCAATTTTTAGTCAATGTGTCTTATTTTGGGTCAGCGCATTTACTGAAACAATATCTAAAAGGAAGCGATAGTTGTCATTGAATTTGCCTAATCAATATCTGATTCAAAAGGTCCCTTGTGGAATTTGGTTATCAACTAGCAAGGATGCATAACAATAAAAAAAATAGGTCGGTAATTAAAACAGCCAATCAGAATTCGTACAAAACGGTGCTTAATGAAAAAAATACTGAAATAATAATCTCCCTACAGGCCCATAAGTGTACTATATTTATATCCGAGAGAAAAATAGCTCGCTAACTGTTATAATATACAGTAAATATATTTAATCTGTTTGTTTTAAAGCTTATTTGTTAATATATGAAATTTCTGTTAAATGAGGTTATGAAAAATTCAATATGAAGTTGAGAAAATTGTTGTATTAATAGCTTTAAAAGGGTTTATTAACCAGTAGGGTAAAATACGTAAAATTTGCCTTATTTATACGAGCTGAATGAATGCATTACAACAGGGCCA
>JAULBM010001556.1:0-12005 GCA_032357055.1 Geukensia granosissima | reverse complement strand
CCCTGGTTTTTGTAGGGTTCGTGTTACTCCAGCTTTAGTTTTCAGTGTAGTGTTGTGTGTTCTATGTTTGTCTTTTGCGGAAAATTTGTTGACAGATTTTACGGAAAATACGTTGATATAATACCGAAAGCTCTCAGTGAGACTAATCAAATAAAAAAAATCTAAGCAATCAAAGTGCATTTTTTATACTTTGCAATTTAGTCCGTGAGCTAGGTCGAACTACCATGCACAAAGACTTAAAATAAAAATTAAGGACAAATCATTTAAAAATCATTTAGAAAATCAACATAAAAGATCTTTATAGCGCTTTATTTGGGTAAATAAACAGAAATTCCGGATAAATTCGAATGTTTCTCAATAAGAATATAATCATTATTTTCTTTAAAAGCATATCTGGAACCTTCAAATTACATTTAAAGGTTTATTTCACTATTAATGAACGTTTAAACAGTAAACATAATTGTTATTTAATGCTTTGGAATAAATTTTTATCACTCTTTGATTGTTAATCTATGAAATCAATAATCACCCATTTTCACTTGAAATATTGATACTTTGGTCAAAATGATTTAATCTTCACAGCTCTGATTCATTTAGTGATTACCATGACAAATCTAAAACATAAAGTTTAAGAAATCTGAATTAAGGCATTACTAAAACAATTAATTAAATACGATAAATTTTCCCAAAATTTCCCATCAAATATCCATTACTTATGGTAATAATAGTCAAATATGGCATAAAATACTATTTAGACATAAATAATTCAGAAATGATAAGTTTGTGATGTGTATAATGTTACCTAGATAGAGTTTTTTATGCAGTAGTAGAAAATTATATAATCTTTTAATCTCCCATTTTTTAGTTTTCCGTTCTTATTTTAATGTTTAGAGATCTTATTGCCAAATAAGCGTTAGACTTACGTACATGTGTGTTAATTCTGTTAATTTAATGTAGAAATTCATCATTTTATCACCCCTATGCAGAACCTTATCCACAAACAAAACAATGTTTGTGCTAAATTTGAGGGTAAAGGGTACTATTTTTATTTTTAAGATGAAAAATCGCCAAAACGTGCCAAATTTGCTTCAAAATAAAGATAATTGATGTAGTAATAAAATTATTCTTACATCAAAACATTCTCTTCAGTAGTTATTGAGCAATCTCTCATATACTTCTTAAACAAGGAAATATCTGAAATCTAAAAAAATCCCATACTTTTCCTAATTTTGGCTGCAAAAATAGATTTGCTGAACTTTATTTTACTTATCTTGGTGCAACTTATCATTCAAAAGATATTTAATGCAAAATTTCTCGAAAAGTGGCAAACATTCACAAAATAACAAAACTGAAAGCCCATTTTTTCTTTTCAGTCTATTTTTGTTAGGGACAGGGATAAACTTTTACCGATTACTACTAAAGTAAGAAAAGAAAGCCTATATATTTTAGGCTCATTTGAAAGGCTATGCCTGCAGCTTTCCATTGATACAAAATTGATAGGTCTTTCGTAAGAATTGATGCTGTAAGGGCTCTCGAAAACATACTTACCTTGGAAAACTAAAATCTAAAAAATCTAAGTGCGTACTAAACTTTGGCCTGGCATATCTAGCTATCCCATTTTTTTTTTGGGAACATCTAGAATAGAACCTAATACATAAAATGATTATATGTGGTAGAGTCCAAGGTGGTGCACGGTAGGTCGACCTAGCTCACGGACTAATTGCATTTTTAAAATTGTTTCATCCCATTTTTATGAAAACCAGAACCTATCATAAGCCTGTATTACTCACCTGGTAGAACTTGGAGACTATCAAGAACCGTTTACATGGTTTAACCACAAAAGAATGATGACGACTATACACCGGCTTTGTCTACTGAGTAACACGACGGGTGTCACTAGTGGAGCAGGAGTTGCTTGACCTTCCGGAGCAGTTGAACTTGTAGGGTTCGTGCTACTCCAACTTTAGCTTTCAGTGAAATGTTGTGTGTTACGTTTCATTTTGTTGGCCGTTGTCTTGTCTGTGTTCCGACTTAACGACTTATTTCTGTCTGCCCTTTTGTATCTTCGAATTCCTTCAATTAGTGCTCTATGTTATGGCTACTGTCTTCCTCTTGGCTGATAAATGGGGATGTCTGCTAAAATTTCAAGTGTGACCAATTGAATAATGATTGATTCCAGTTCCCTAATTGGTTTCAGTTAAAACAACTTTTGAATTGATTCCATTCTGTTGGGTTGTTTCAAGGTTAATGGTTAGTCAGTGGATATGGTGGATATAGTTTTAAGGGGATCCTTTAAGTTGCATTAAGGTGAATGTACTAAATTTTGGTTCTTATTCTCTTCAGATAAGATCTTTTACGTTTTATAGGGTTCAACTGCAGGCTATTGTGGTTGATAGGTGAGATAATATTCTAAAAGACTATTTCACCAGAGTTCGTTCCATGGCTCTGAAGTTTAACAGATATCTGAATTTCCAAAATTTGTAAAGTCCGTCTTAGTAAATCGTTGGGATGTAAGATGCAATTTTGAAAAGTGACCATCTACGGACCATCCGTAGAATATTTGGTAAGCTGAGAAGTTTCCTCCAGAAGCGTTCCAGTGACATCCTAAATGTTCAAATGAATAACAATTTCAGCTATAGAGGTAATGTTGTTTGGTAAGCTTGGATGCTGGGTACAATTCTGAGAGGGAAGACTATTCAACCAACGTTTGGTTTTAATTGGCTCAAGTGTTTCGGACAAAGATTTTTAATAATTTATACATAATTTTCTATGTGAAACTAAGTCGAGTAGTGGTAACCATGTTTTACAATTTGCTTAAAAATAATGATTTAGGTAGAGGACGGTAAACTATTATAAGAGAGATAATATAAGATCTTCCTTGCAATGCAAAAATATCAATAAAAAAACGGTTTCTGACTAGAAGACCATTGACCGAAATTCCCAGAATGTACTAATAGTTAAGTTTCGGCTGCCGTGTTGAATTTCTTATTTCTAATTTACAATGTTTGGAAAGAACCATCAAAGGAACAATCATATAATAAAACTAGCGGCTTAGAACGCTGAGCCTGAATCGCTTACCCGACATTGGGCCAATCGAAAACAAACATTAAATTAACATGAGTGGTGTTTAAAATTAAGGATATTTAACAGATGTTTCAAGTCAAATCTTATTCTATTTTGCAAAGCGGTTTCAGGATTCTTTTAAGGAATCAGCCAAACAGAAATAAAAATCATCCATGGCGGCCATGTTTTAAGTTTGGTCGAGAAAAACTTATAGATAAAATTTTATGGGGAACATTGCATAGATACTGTTCTATTTGACTAAACAGTTTCAGAGGAACAGATATATTTATGAAATGCCATTGCGAATCAAGAACAAAATCCAAAAATCATTTTATAATGCAAAAAAATAAAAAAAATCAACTACCAAATTGGCTTCTATCAGGAAGGCATTTTAACAAAATTATCATAAAGTCGTGGTAAACTATAGCAGGACGCGAGGACCATGTTGAATTTGCAATCAAAATTACAGTATGATTACTTTATCAGCAAAATTCAGCTTCCAAAAATTTTTTGACAAAATGGCCTTTGACCAAAATTCCCATTGTTCCTATGTTAAACTAAAGTCGAGTCGAACGACTTAAATTTCAAACCCGCATCGAAATTATAATTTGGAAGTGGGCCATCAAGAGAACAAAATTCCAAAAAGTTCCCTTATCAAAAGGGTTTTTGACAAGAAGATGTTTTGACTCGAGATTCTATCAGAGATATATAAAAGATGGAAAAAGAAGTATCAAAAGGATATGAATGACCCTCACTTAATTACAATGCTAATTTCGTGCAATTTTTGTCAATTTCTTACTTTAAGCGTTCATATTTTTTTATTTTTGAAAATCATTCAAGTTCTTTTCTCTGCACAGTAAGAAAGACAGGAACCATGTCATATTTAAAAGAAATTTAATGATCTGCTTCAATACCTCAAATCCGATCCTTTAAAATTTTTACTAGTATTCAAACGTTTGACTTTTCTACCCTTTGATCCCACATTCGCAACTCAAACATAGATTGTGACCACACGCCGGCTTTGACTACTGAGTTACACGACGGGTGCCTCTAGTGGTGCAGGAGTTGCTTACCCTTCCGGAGCACCTGAACTCACCCTGGTTTTTGTAGGGTTCGTGTTACTCCAGCTTTAGTTTTCAGTGTAGTGTTGTGTGTTCTATGTTTGTCTTTCGTTTCATTTTGTTGGCCATGGTCTTGTTTGTCTTCCGACTTAACGATTTCTGACTGCCCCTTTGTTATCTTCGAATTCCTTTTAAATTAAGACCGTCTTAAGAAATTAATACATCAGTGTTTTGTTAATTAAAATGGAAATCCAAGATATAAATATTTGGTTTTAGGTAAAAAGATATCTTGCATGTTAAGAGAACATATCGCTTGTGCTAATAAATACAGCGAAGGTGATAAATTCAGAATGCTGTGGACTTTTGTAGATTTTTGGTGAACGAGTTTTTTAACAGACCGTTGGCATTCCAATGGGCACAAATTGTGGGCTCCTACTAGCCGATTTGTTTTTGTACTCGTATGAAGCAGAAATCATTTAGAGACTTTTGCGAAATAACAAAAAGAAATTGGCCAGATTGTCAATCTTACTTTTCGCTATATCGATGATGTTCTTTCATTGAATAATCCTACGTTCAGTGAACATCTCGAACAAATTTATCCAAGCGAACTAGAAATTACATGTAAGGAGACCACAGGTTAAAAAAAATCTGCTTCATACCCATATTTATTCCTCTAACTGGCAATATTCCTGCTTCACCGTCCTACGGGGTTTATGATTCGCAGTTGATTCGATACTCTCGAGCCTGTTCCAAGTATCAGGATTTTCTGAAGGGAGCATTGCTGTTGTCGCATAAATTACTTCAACAATGATACATCCAATCAAGGTTGAAGTCGTCCCTCATAAATAATTAATGTCGCCATCACGAATTGGTTGATCTATATGGTTTCAGTGTATCTCAACTATTTATTAACTTGTTAACGGTAATACAAAATAAGTTGACCTCATCTCGGATTGACGTTAACCTGGATTAAACTTTAAGGATTCCACGACGGGTGTTGCGTGCAGGATAGGGGATGCTTACCCCTCAAGAGCACTTGATCCCACTCCTGTTTTATAAAGGAGTTTGTGGATTCCAAGTCTTTGTTCTTTTTGTTTTCCTTTTATCTTTTACTTTGTTTCAAATTTGTCTTGTCTCTTTGGACTATGCACTTCTGATCTCTCACATGGTCATTCTACACTGAACTTACTTACCTCTTTTATTAGATTATCTGCCCAAAGGGTCTAAGGTAACTTGTAAGTGAAGTCATGACGGCACAGTTGGATTTCTGATCAGCACTTAAAATGTATGGGACCATGGAATAAACAATTATGTCATGCAAAACATCATTTTCAAAAGTTTTGGACAGGAAGATCTTTGCTTGAAAAACTGGTGGCCAATTGAATTTTCAATTGGCCTCAAATTTAAATTTTGGTAGAGGACCACCTTATGATTTTTATACCAATCAATAATTCATTTGGATCAGTGTTTTCTGACAAGACTTGGCCAATTAGTATACCACTGGCAACCTTGTTGAATTGTCATTTTGAATTTGAATTCTGGTAGATGACCAAGTTTGGATCTAATCAGATTGGTTTCCAAATAAGATAAAAAAAAAGGTTGCAGGCGATGGATGACGACGACAATCACCCAAGTAGTAGCAAAACGGTAAATGCTATAAAAACATGCTTTGAATGAATTTTGTTGCATATCACAGGAGGAATCATTTGGCAAACGCATATAAACACTATTAAAAAAATTTATTAAAAATCCTGTTAAATTGCATTTTTGGCCACTTTGATCCTAGTTATATCAGAAACAATGAGAGACAGAGAAAAACTTTTGACAAATTGCTGAATTGTCAATGAGAAAAACCCGATATATCTTATAAAAAGAAGACGTAGATTTTCTGCCAGAACAGATACACCACCAAGCATAAAACAGTCATTAGGCATCAATTATGTAAGAAGGGCTCACTAAGGATGCATCACTCTCCCTTTGAGTATAATGACAAAGTCCACGTCTTTCTATGACTTAAGATCAATCCGTTAATTATGATATATAGTGAATGTATCTATTTTAAAATTTCTGTTCTTGAAATGAATTAGCATCCTCTGTGTTAATCTACCCAGTCCATGAGAATTTTTTAGAAAACACTGAAAAAGTTTAGAAAAAGATCCGCTGACAAGGTCATATCATGTAAAATGTCTTTTTGTAAACTGCAAGTTGAATTTTCTGCCCTTGGAATGAATGAAGCCCCATTAATTATCTTCCAATACGCAAATATTAATTTTGTATCTTATCTTCATGTGAAGTTTAATTGAAATCCTTTGGATTGTTTAGGAGATGGTTTTACAAGGTATTGAGATAGAAGGACAGACAGACAGATAGACAGTTTGATTACTATATACCTCAAAGGACAAGGGTCATTAAAGTAAGCCATGTTTTTGGCCGAAGAATTTGGCTAAATTATGAAAAGTTCCTGATGTCTATTATTTAAATCATTTGTATTAAAAAATGTCTATAAAAAGAAAATCCAACACTTTGTCTAGTTTAATTGGTTCTACAACGGTCACATGACATATAGAAACTGCTTTCAATCTAAAAATACTGAAATGGCTTAATTTGAAATAATTTTGTCGATTTTAATATAGATTGCACAAAAATATCAGAACAGAACATTGCACAATTAAGGTCTATCAAGTATAAATGTTCTGTTAAAATATCTTTCTGGTGTTTTTGTGCAGACATATCTGTTTTGAGCAAAACAGCTTTGAAAATTTAGTATTTTTGCAGAAATGTGAATATTCTTGCTGAAATAGTCAAATATTGCTGATTGTTTAGTCAAAATTATAAAAATTAAATAAGAATAAGTTATGAATTATTAAGACAATAAAACAGCATTTTTTCAACAACTTATTGTTGTATATCAAAATCTAAAATTTGGGCCAAATATGGGGATTAATGAACCATGTCTTATGGGATATAAGGGAATCACCGTGTCTGTTTGTCCATCTATTCCCATACCTTTTGTTTGCAGGGTATAATAAAATTTTCTGATCCCCTAAAATCACATTTTTGGTCCTTTCAGTCCTTTGTTTATATCAATAAATCCTATACTCTGTTTGGGTTACCTTTTGTTGCATTTCTCTAAAATTGTTTGGAACATAAAAACGAGTCCACAGGACACAGATGCCCCATCCCTGCAAAGAGAACGTATACATATGCTAAACTTAAAAAGAGAAGACACAGTAAATCTCACCCTGATAATGCTTCAGACCAAATATAAAATCAGTCCAACATACGTAAGCCAAGAAATCTTGAGGAAAATTTTAAAGCAAGGAAATTTAATCAATGTCTCGGCAAACAGGAAGAATGCAAATGTTAGCCCTGAAAAGAGAACATGGTACAACTCTCCCTGATAGTGCTTCAGACCAACATCAAAATTAATCCCACATTCAAAAGCAGAGAAACCTTTCACTACGTAAATTGACAAGGACAAATCTTAATGGTCCATTGATCTTAAAGCGTGCGCATAAAATTTCCATCAATAAGAGGAAAAAAAAAACTTTTAAAAATTGGGCTGTGTTCATTTTTCAACCCCTTTTATGTCAAAAACAGTAGGAAATCGGTCATTAAGTAGTTAGCTTTCTCGTGGAGAATATAAAGAAAGAAAGCCCTTATGTGGACATGATATGTTTGGCTTTAACTCTATTTAAATTCATCTCGTAGGTAATATTGTTTTTCCATTGGAAATAATGGTTGCATTATGGAAAATTATTATATTTGAACCATCCAACATTGATTCAAATAAAAGCATTATGAAAAATAACAACACATGATAATGACTTCAACCCTTTAATGACAAACTGAAAACAACAATTAAACGTTTTCATGGATTAACCTAAATGATTTGGTGGAATGGAACTTGGTAGGTATCAACACACAATATTACAGGTAGTTAACACTTTTCAGAAGTGGAATTATCAACATTATGATATAAACATGAAGATTTTAACTTTCAGCTTTACTCTTAGTATAATACTTTTTATACTATTTGGTAATATCTGCTGTTTCAAACTTGCAAATATAACTGTCCTAATGGAAATCGTTTCTTAAAGAGAGATATATCACATTGAAAACATTAAATGCTGGACAGCAGTTAAACTGTATGCGCTATTGAAACCCATTATTTCCTTTAAAAATTCTTTTATATTCAAATAACTTTTTGTTCAATATATTCATGTTTAATTAAGAACTTACTGAAACCAATTTCTTGTGTATGGTCTTTACCCAAGTTGATAACTTGATAACTAATGCCTCAATCACAGTTACATTTTCTATACATTCTCCCTAATAATGATGTGATGACAAAATACAGCTACCTGCACAACACATTGGTACAACCAAAATATACAACAAAACAATATAGGGTAAAGCTTGGTTATATACTGCCAACTACTGGTCATGTAACAAGTTACTATGTAATAAATAAAATGTTATTAAATCACAGATAAAATATAACAATAAACCATTACACACTGCAATACCATGATGTTTAACTATACTGGTCATTATGTTTACTGAGGTATAACAGTCAATAATCACCAACAAGATATAACAACTTGTTCCTCACATTATAACTATTTGAAAACTTTCAATTTGTAAGATTCTTAAACCCCTCCTCTCCAAAATTTCTCCAGTGGTTTGCAAAGACAAAAGATCTGATATGCCAAATAAATCCTCATAGCTAAACTGTTTAAAGAAAGGATTTCAGATAACAATACATTACGAATATAATTGATTAATGAAAAAGTTTCTTTTGACTTTTTTTATTTATGATACTTCAAATCCCTTCTAAGCATAAAAAAAAAGATATGATTTAAAATTTGAAAGATCACTGTCCTGACTGCAAACAGCTGAAAGGAGAAACCAATCTATTATAAGAAAGGTCAATAAATTTGTAAATAACTCGGTTTTTCATATAGTTGGAGTGCAGTCTCTCTGATGCTTATCCCATATTTTTAAGTTTTCATAATGCAATATCTCAAGACTGAATTGCTGGACTTAAACCTAATGACCAGTATATTTTGTGCATAGCTACTGTTATGGACCTATCTTGTAATTAAAAAAGCGAAGCCTCTTGGTTGATATATTTAAACTTTCACTCATTAAATACCATTTCTCTCTCCCTCTCATAACTGGTACCAAAGGATATTTAGGGAATGTTAAGAAAATCATTTAAATTATAATTTTAACTTTAAACTCAAATCAAGCATATTCAAGATAGGTCCAAGTTTCATTGTTCACTTTATGTTATACAATGCAAATGAAAAAGACATGAAAACAAAGGGAAGGCTGACAAACATACTAACTCTAAAGGAAATGTTACTACAGGAAAAATTTAGAAATTTAGTGTAAAAGTAGACTAATAATAAAAGGAAAAATGAGATCACAATAAATAAAAATGATTGCACATTAAAATAATATCTGACCAAGATCCCAAACTGTCACAAGTTTGAAAACAAATGTAAAATGTGTAATGAAGCTAATCAAACTAAATTGTGGTAACTTTTAAGTCTTAACATGTAAGAAAACAAATGTAAAATGAATCATTACACTAGTTTAAATATTCAGTACATTTCTCAATCTTAACCTGGAGTATTTTGTTCAAGTGGCCATGACTTTGATTGACAATATATAGATATATTTTTCTTTAATGGTAATTAAAATTTTGCTTATAATAATGAAACAATAATCTATTTGCAATATTTTCATCATTGTAACAAACATCAGAATATAAATTGTAGTGAATACAATTCACATTTCCCATCTTCATGTCATTATTTGTGAATAATATTTCCTACAATCCCTTAAACTGATTCTTAATATTCATGCACAGACTGATTACAATAACTATATGAAACTATATCTAACAAGTGTGTACATAGAAATGTCTCGCCTGTAAATTGAATTTCCGACTAACAAATGTGAACTGAGACAAAAACCAAGGTTGACCCAACAATCACAATGAAAAAAATTTGGCCTAAACAATAATTAATATCACTAATTCTATAATAATAAATTATTTCTTGTCAACTTCTGTTTACCTGACATGTAGCTGCTGAGAAAAGAACCAAAGCAAAAAACATGATCAAGTCACTTGACCATAAATATGAGGTCAAGGGAGCATATCATATGGCAGATTGACATGTATACTTAAGAATGAATAATCACGCCAAATATTGTAAGTCAGCAATAGTTACAATGGAAATGTCCTAAGAATGAGCATTAGACCATGAAAAAAAGGTCAACGACTTAAGCATGACAGAATATACACCTAAGAATGAATTTCCACATCAAATAATAAAATTGTTTATTTGATTGGTGTTTAACACTACTTTCGACAATATTTTGGTCATATTGTGGCAGTTTTACTGGTGGAGGAAGCTAGAAATCATGGATGGTTTAGTATGGTACAAACTCAGGCCTGAACTCATGCCGTATAGGTGAAAGGCTAGTGATCTATACAGGTAATATTAAATCAACTACTGAGACCACCTGGTCACCCAAGCCCCATATGGTTATGAGAAACTGACCTTAACACAATAATCCAACTGTTGCTGGACCATGGAAATGGGGTCAATGACAAAAGATTTATGACACACAGATGTGTACAATTATAAAAGAATAAACACACTAAATATTGCAAAACTATCATGTTTTGTGACTGTAAAAAAGAGAAAATCAAAAGACTAAACTGAGGTCACTAGACCATGAAAATGAGGACAAAGTCAGAAGACAGATGGCAAACTGGAATGAACCAATGAAGACATTAAATACAGACCAAAAATGGTGGGACTAGGTTTAACAGTTGTTGAGAAATGGACTGGAATGTTCAAATTTACAAAGTCACTCAACCATGAAATGAGGTTGAGGTTGGATGCTGTATAACTAACTGGCAAGTACTAACTATGATCCAACTAGACCAAATATGGTGGGTATAGGTATGAAAATTGTGGAGAAATCTAAATACTGATCAAATATGGTAGACCTAGCTACAACAGTTGTTGAGAAATGGACTTGTGTGAAAACTTTACAAAATCATTCAACCATGAAATGAGGTTAAGGTCAGATGACATATAGCGAACTGGCCAAGATCTAACTATAGACCAAAAATGCTGTGTCTAGGTATAACAGTTGATGAAAATGGATATGAATGTGAAAATTTGTCACAGATTTTCAATTTTGTTACAAAGTAATTTAACCATAAAAATGAGTTCAAAGACAAATGACATATGACTGGTCGACAAGTTACTATCAGGAACTATCTGCACACCAAAATTGGTTCACCTTGGTCAAACAGTATCAGAGATGTAATGGTTAAAAAAGTTTAAACTTCCTGGACAGTAATACCTATGTCTAGCTTACATGACTTATAGTCAAAGGCTTGACAATAATTACAGTAAATAACATAAACTTTAAGCTGTTAATGATATTGGTGACAAGCAAAATATCATTTATTCATGTAAATACATGCAATGCATAGGTGTAATGAAAACTTGTGTAATGAAGGCAGAGGTAGTATTTTATTGAGATTGTTTATATCTGTCTTTGTATATGCAACAGAAAAAAAAACCCAAAAAAAAAGAATAAAGAATTGCTTTGGCAAATGATGCCATTCAATGTATAAAGTATCTTCTGTTTATGGAAAATATTACTACTATTGCAAAGGATTTCGTTATTAAAAATATTTGTTAAGACATTGTCCTTTTCATAAGTAAAAACTATAATAATAAAAACAGAATTGAACAAGTCCATATGAGTCCAATGGACACTATGCCCCGCCAATGATTAGAAAAGTTATGAAATACAATTAATGCATGTAGTATATTGCTGACT
>JAULBM010001555.1:0-21974 GCA_032357055.1 Geukensia granosissima | reverse complement strand
AGCTTGATTACATATACAGAGTTAAATTTATACCAATACACTTTTATGTATTAGTGTGCAGGCAAAAAGCTAGGTTGACATTTTGGTGAATTTTCAAGTCGTATGATTGGTAAATTCTTAAAACAAAAAGGGGGATAATTTGGCAAATTCAGAATGCTGAAAAAAGTTTTATCGAGAAATCAGTTTTTCACCATTTAAGAAACCGTATTGCTCATAGGCATTTTAGAATTTTAAAATCAACATATGCGGCATTTTTATCGCACAAATTTAATTAATAACGCGTTTAACCACCACGATTTCTCTCAAGTTCCCGTACCAGCCTCCTTATTCCAAGAACCAGACGACGAAGCCGATCTTGTGGAATTCTCCGCCATTCCTCCACTATTGCGTTTGTCAATTCGGCAATATTTAAGCAATATTTAATACGACATCCTGGAACGCGCTGGTTCAATTTCCGACCAAAAAATCCCAAACGTGTTCAATTGGGTTCATATCCGGGAACATGGCAGGCCGCATGAAGGTATCAATCGCATCCTGCTGTAAAAATGCTCGTATTGACCGAACCTGTGTGGTCTGGCATTATCGTCCATGAAGATGTTGGCCAGTCGGTGGTTGCCAAATGTTGCACCACATGCGCGTCAAGCATTTCACGTGACCAATGTAAGCGAGCTATCCTAGCTCCGGTCGTTTTATTGGTCTCATAGCACGCAAATGCTGAGCATTGAGTCGCTTGATTACAGTCAGAACAGACACATGGCCCCCTAAATGCAAACCGGCGCGTGTATGACCAGAAGTGGTAAAATTTTCCCTCCTGGCACGACGGGCTATGAGCCTATCCTCTCTTGGGGTAGTTTTGCGGGGATTACCCGATTGCGGACGATCCTCCACCGTGCCTGTCGCTTGAAAACGATTCATTAGACGCTCAATCACAGAATAGTGCAACCAACACGCTGTGCCACCCTTCTGTTGCTTAAACCCATCTCTGACATGCTTGCCATCTTTTCGCTATACTTCATTTTCGCCTAACCATTACTTCCAGCAACTATGCACAATCTAAACTACTACAACTTAAAATTGACAAACATGCCTTGTGTAATTACGTATCACACTAACTGAAAAGCGATTTCTTAACAACACAAAATAATCGATTGATGACGTATAGTATGTCAAATTGAAGTTTATGTTGACAAATATGTGGTCACAAAACCACATGATATAAATATAAATTTAAAAAAAGATATTTACAAAATAAATCAGGTGGCGCTTAACTTTTGTCGAAGTGTCAATTATCCATGAGATCAAAGGCAGAAGTTTACGATATATTGTCCAGTTTATTATTAAGACTAAACGGATGATAAGATCTATTTTACAAAGTCTTTGTAAAAATCTAGAGTATTGATATGAAAATTTCAACATAATTTCAAAAGGTTGAAGTGTTTTTTTATTTAATCATTAGACTGATCTTAGCTTTATATAGTAAAAAGCGATGGAGTATAATTATCTTTGGTATGGTTATCCAAAACACGTTAAATACTAACATCTCAATAATTGTCAAAGCCTCACTTATCCAATACCGACGTCAAGCTGTAAAATGTCCCAATTTGTGATGACCGTCAAATATAAATAGATTAAACAAAAATTCATTGCGGTTATACAATGTTTACAACCTTTGCTACGTGTAAACAGTTCTTGTCCAGCTTAGCCTGATAACTGGATTTTACTAATTTGAGTCATTCAAATGAGATGTTCATATTATATCGTTTTTCAAGAATGAAATATCGTATGAAAAGAGGGATAATTTTTACATGTATCTGCAGTAAAATTCTGTGTTTATGTACGGAATTACATTACCTATTGTTGATGTAGGATATATGGACTTCTGTTTAGAGATATTGTTAGAGACACCAATTCGTATTTGTATGTGATTGACGATCGCCCAACAATAATTCTTTACTTATGCCCTTACTAAGAAAGTTTGTTTTTCTACTGAAACAAGTGCAAAAGTAAAACAGATAAAGCCCTCTTTTATAAAGAGTTTTCCGTGGTAAGGATTCTGAAGTCTCTGAGGTCAGCGAACCAGAAGATTCTGCTGTTTTCAGCAAATTTGCACACACAATTTTCACCTAAGGCTTCTAGGTTCCTTACATTAAATTCATATTTCAAAACCTGTTTGAATCAAATTGACATTTTAATGACAAAATTTCTTTAAAAACATAATCTGCAAACCAGGAACAGACCGTCATTCGACAGCTCAAATCGAGGTCCGATATTGTGGGAAAACTGACAAAGGTGGATCTGTTGCACGTCAAAGCTATATGTTTGAATGCTAATATCAACTCGCCAAGCCTAGTTTAAAAGAATAAAATATAACAATACCAGAAAAAATCATCAAAAGGTGAAAAAAATTCATCATACAAGCTATTGAAGATGAAACTCTACCTGAAGAAGCTATTCATTCAATCGTTTGGTAAGCTTGTACATGTCACATCTGATTCTGTCAGCATATGATTGCCAGTAACTGTTAAAACGGCCTTCTAAAATGAACCGGAGTCCATAAAGGAAGTCCTGTTTAAGCCATAATTTGAAACCACTTGATGGGACCACCTAGGTATCCACCAAATCGATGCTTTGAAACTATCCAAACTTATCTTACAAAAAATGTAATTGGAAGCTATTTGTATAAACTTTCGATTCAGCCAAATTTTCGGACCCTAGTCCATAAAACTAAAATTTAAATGTCCTTATTCAGATTTGCAAAATCGTCGGCTACCCATTCACTATACACATGTAAAGTTAAGCACCCCTTGATGACAGCACAAACACTGCGCCATATACTGCTAGTTAGACGTCTGATTTGTTGAAGCCTTATCTGTAGCAATTATCGGTGCAAGTGAGATTCTAATTATTGCAATGTCTGTAGAGAAGGGTTCAAAGCCGTTGTTCGCTTGACCAATTAGTCCCACAGATGCTCTATAGGGTTGAGATCTGGACTTCTTGCTGGCCAAGGAAGAGTTAAATGATTCATGTCTTAACTGCCCTAGACCGACGAGGTCTAGCGTTTTTAACCATGAATTAAGGCCTTGACGCTAACCTGTATTTGTCAAAATGAGGCACAACTACAGGTGAAAGCTCGTCCCTGGTGTACTTTTCGTCAGTAAGGTTGTCATAGACTGTTACCAACTCCAGCTTACAATCATCCGAGATACAGCCCATACCATAAATGAGCCCCACCAAATGGCACAGTGTTTCTTGTAGTGTTAGCTGCGTTACGAAACCAAACACGGGTTTGAACATCAGTTACGTGGCGTTCAAATCCATATTCGTCTGACCAGTGTATTCGTAGCCAGGTTTGAAGGTTCAAGGTCTGCCCTGCTCTGCACTAGGCCAACATCTCCCTGCGATGGCGATTGTCAAGTTTCGGGCGTTTTATGACTCTCCTTGACTTGTTCCGCAGATTTTAAACGACTTACTGTTCTGGTTGAGAGATTACGACCAGGTTATCACTGCCTTTTATTACGGGTGCTTGTTGCAAACGGATTTCGTCTGACAAATCTACCAATGCTTGTATCTTCACGTTTGGTTGTTTCAGATGGTCGACAAGATCGAAGACCGTCCTTAACATTCTAGGTGTTAACATGCTTTCTGACCAAACGGCTGATCACTGTGTAATGATAGCCAAGCTCTCTACCTATCGCCTTGTTAGACATATCAGCGAAATTCATGCCATCAATTTGCCATCCATGCGCCTTCTTGCCATTATTACCTAAAATGATTTCGCATTCAGACTTAAATACGGATTTGATGCGAGAAAATAGTGCATATTGGATGTGACGATAGGGAGCAAGTTGCACGTGGGGAAAAAGACGCGCGTTATTTAAATGTGACACCTGAACGCACATATCCCTTTAATTTTGTTAAAATTATGAACATTTCTCAATATGAAAAAAAATTAAATCTTATTTCAACAACCAATCTTGAAAAATATTTTGGGGGTGCTTAACTTTTTCCAGGTGTATAGTTGTTAATATAATTTTCGATTAAGCCATAAGTTTCTTCCTATCAGATGTCTGGAGGAATGGAACTCATGAAAACAAATAGGACACCTTTCAGTCATGTAATCAATAACATTTGTCTATTACATTTTATCAACCAATTTTAAAACTTCTGAGAATTTCTGTTTACATAGGTATTGATTCAACATCCAAAATCCCGTTTAAAACATCCCATTTTAATTGAGTTAGACCTTTCTTATCTTAAAAGAAGCACAGACCATGCGTAAACCATAAAAAAGTTTTAAATAAAATATATACAATGGACCTTCTGAATTAAAATTTACAATAAATATTTTAAATATTTAACCACACGCTCACATGCATTACTTAAATAAAGAAACTTTAATATATTCTTGATATTCAGACGCGAGAATTTAATGAATGATGTTGATCGAAAGAGCCCTGCTTTGTATTAGAACGACAAGT
This sequence comes from Geukensia granosissima, assembly GCA_032357055.1. Classification (NCBI taxonomy): domain Eukaryota; kingdom Metazoa; phylum Mollusca; class Bivalvia; order Mytilida; family Mytilidae; genus Geukensia; species Geukensia granosissima. The sequence goes on along the minus strand of JAULBM010001555.1, from coordinate 17,496 downwards.
GAGCAGAATTTTTCGGTTTAATTTGTATGTTTAATTGGGATTTAATGCCACTTTCAACAGTATTACCGTCATATCGAGGTAGTCACTTTTATTGTTGAACGAAGCTACGGAACCATAATTGAGCCACAGACCAAGGGCAGGTACCTGACAAAAGCCGGATTTTTAACGTGCTAGTTAACGAAACAGTCCACGGGAAGACATTTCACTTTACACAGACATTTTATTCTGACTGTTGACCGACAAGTTTATGCTTTTCCTTATAAAGGCTTCGTGCTTAGCAGCGAGAAAGCAAATACAAATTTTAATGTCATTAGATTGATTTCTGAATTGGAATGATAACAAGCATTAAGGCTTTGGAAAGACAGTTTTGTAAAAACAAAACAGTTTGGAAAAAGTGTCGGCAAGAAAACCTTACCGTATAACCGGTATACCTATCAGATATAAAAGAGGTATTTTGCGATATAAGAATCTACGACTTTCCATGGAAAGGTAAAAATCCTCAATATCAATATAACACTAAGGGTTTTCTACGTTTACACGAAAGAAACACAAAATGCCAAAGAATAAAAAAACGGTAATGATGACAATAACCGTAAGAGATCTAGGAACTTGCCATGCAATATTAAATCACTAAGTCAATAGTGAAATTTCAAGATCACATCGACATTTTTCTCGTTATCATTTAATTCGTAATTGATAATAGATCGCTTATAACATGTAACAGAGATCTATATTTGTTACATAATCCCAACTTCTTGGACGATGCTAAATGAACCTAGATTATTTTTTATTGAAGATTTTAAATAATATCTCAATAAGGTAGGAAAAAGAAACTTTCAATCGCAAATCAGGTTACTATGAGCTACAATAAAATCAACGTCGAAGGACAAAACTTAGTTACAATTCATCTATGCTTTTATTTTTAACATTAATAATGCTAGTGGTGGAATGTTAATTGTACGACAAAATAACGTTTTATCTTTTGGTTTGTTAAAATTTGTCTTGTCGCATTGGACTATTCACTCCTTATCTCACATGGGTATTCTACACTGGACTTATAAACCTTGACCTTGATGAAGATGCATTTAATATAACATATTTTCGCAAATGATCGCATAGTTAAAAGATTGAAACTGATCAAAGTTTAATCAAATACATGAGGTCTGTCCTAAACAATATCATATGGACTTACCCTATTCAAGTCTTTATTCGCCATCAGATATCCTGAAATAAATATCAACAGATATCATGATAACTTTATGCGTGAACATACCGGTGTTAGATCCTAGTCTACCTGATGAAATTGTACAGAAATATTTTCTGAATTTATTTCTGTTAGTGCAGTAATATATGATTTTGGTTTTCCTTCCATAGTTAGAATCTGCAAATAAAGACAATGCAAAATACTCACCTTTTCAAGAAACTATAGTTAAATAAAACTGTTATCAGTATTATGTTTCAGTTGCAGTCAAACCAAAACTTCTTTAATTTCAGGATGTAGTTGAATGATAAAAATAGTGCAATGTACGAGGGAAACTATTATTATCTAATCAAGATATAAGCGTGTAATATGTTAGGCTATCTAACTGAGATGTTTCTGTTTATATTTCCTCGATGTATATTGTTTTCTTTTTTATATGTAATTTCCTTTTTTAAATTGGTTGACTTTTTTGCAATTTATTAGGGTCATTTTAGCAATTCTGTTATTCGTTGTGTAAAAACCATGAACAAAGGCCCGATTAAAATTGCTTTAATTTATCGGTAAAAAATAACAAAATGAGAATTAATTGTTTTAAATAACTTTTCATTATAGATCATTATAGCATATCTTAATATAGGTTGACCTATCATGTAGGATCGTGACAAGTTTTTCTTCTCTTCTCCAAACCATCCTGTTTAAAAAGAACATGTCAATGTTAAAAGATAAAAAGCCTTAGTGATGTTGGGATCTTTTTATAGCCCTGTAGGATATTGTTGTCAATTTAAGTTTAAGCCATGCAAAGGAATATAATAGAAACAAATATAGCCTATAAAGCGCTTTTCTGGATTCACTTTTATCAGACACGATAGGGAACAAAATAGGAAGACCAGTCGAACTTTATAAATTTCTCGTTATATACATTCTATTATCTATTTGTGTTTGCACTGAATATTATAGTAAACAACAGGGTATCATTAAGAGGTCTCTGTGTTTTTTTACGAAATAAAGTGTAGAATGTCCATGCAAGAGATCATTTTCAAAAGAGACAAAAAAAATTCGAAGCAAATTCAAAGATAATCGAGTGAAAATATTTTGCCCTACCACAGCAGTCGTTTTTGTTCTGTCAACTATCATGACTATTTTACCCCTAACATTGTGACTTTTTACCATAATATCTGGATGTTGTAAAGTAAATCGGTTTCTTCTGTTTTATTACACATATGTGTATCTTTTTTTTTGTTCTGGTGTTAAAAAAACTATTTTCCTTATATTTTAGATACGTTGGTATTTGAAATCTTGTATGTGTATAAACTGATAACTGATATTATTATTTATTCTTAATAATCTGTAATAAAAAAACCCTGTGTAAAAAGAAACAATTAATTAAATTTACGACCTAAAAGTCGAAAAAAATCAATGTTTATCTTTTTTGTACTTTTCTATTTTAATTTTTTCCTATTTCACTGAACTTAAGTATTCACAATATATATAATATGAAACACGTGATAGTAGTACAACAAATATGAAATATAAATAAGCGTAAAGTATAATTGTTTCATGGTATGAAGCATTTTCAGTAGGATATAGCTGTTCTGTAAATCAGAAAGAAGTTCAAGGGGAGGAGCCAACCTGTGCTACAACTTCCAGATTGTTGACATCATAGGGTACTTTTACTTCCATTTACTGCCATTACAGAACTTGAAATTGAAGTACAGAATGACGTCACCAACTAAAAGAACCAGTGAAAAGATGACATTAACAATGTTAAAATGCAGGAACAAAACAAACTGAACTTTCAAAATCTTTAGAATGCAAGAATAAAACAAATTGAGACTTTCAAATCTTTCTTATTTCAATCGTTCACAAAAAAGGAAATTGAACTTGCGCTGTAAAAAAATCCTTCTGTAACTTTTTCGCACGGAAAAATTATTCAAAAAAGGTAAATCGAGAATTAACAAAATAACTGGTAGTTTCTAGTCATTCCAAATAGTCAGTTGAAGTTAAATGCAACCTGGCAGTTCTGGAACACGGTCTTATCTGTAATGTTTCTGAACAGAACTGCTTTAATCGGAATAAAAGGAGCACTTTTACCTTCAGCCGCGCTTCAATTTTCGGTTTCCGTCACCATTTAATATTCAGCAGGGCTTGTATTTTTATTTCCTTTCGTGTTCCAGCAACACTTCGGTCATCTTACTGCTTGGTGGATTTAACACATTACTAACGTTCTAAGATATCTCATCAGACGATCTCTTGAACTTCCTCACGGACTTTTCAGATCAATGTCCGGTCCTTTTCATTACCTTTTGTTCATCGATCCCAGCATTATACAACTGCGTTGCACATGTTCGTTTACCGCCATGATGATTAAAGTTTCCGACTAAACCGGACTCTGCGCACATTATCTTCATTAAGGACTTTAGTTTATTTATTCCTAACATCTGATGACTATACCGTAACGGCGCACCGTTCAACAGCCTCCTGTAGAAAGGCCATATTGTTCCAAGCGCCATCAGATAGTCACCAAGGAAATCCGCGAAGCATCTGTCACGTGAAATATCTATTTTTTGTAAAATTAAATCTCAAATAATATACAGATTTGTGCTGCCAGGAAATAATAAACGAACACTGGGGTTTTAATAGTAAACTTTTTAAATGCAACTCTGATTAATTCAATTTAACTGTTTAAAACGTACTATTTCTGCAATTAAAATTCCCTAATCGGGATCATGTAAATTGACCTAAAGTGAAAATGCATGACTAAATGTTCCATATTTCAGACACTGAAACTGCAATAATAAAATTTGGAGTTTTAACATGTGGCGCATATGCTTACGTTTGCGTATAATTTCTTTTTAAATCATATTAGTTCATTTTTTAAACGTGCAATATGGAGAAAATATTGCAAAAAATCCCAACAAATATGATTGTGCCGAGAGTAACGAGGTGCACGGCATAATGATTTTTGCAGATACTTGTTGTGTTTGAGACACTTTTCACATGTTTTAAACTTTCTATATTCAGAATAATGGTTCCGACATTATCATACTTAAACAATTATTCAGCTTTCCATAGATTTTCAATCAAAACGAAGAAGAGTTACAAATATTTCTTACCATTACCACAATAGTGCTTAATATTCTTGTTTAACAAATCCATTTGACTAAATCTACCTTTAAACGTCTTGGACTGCCTCCCGACAAACTGTACGAATCTGCCTTTTTCGTCTGACCCAATTTTGAACTGGTCACATTGCAAATCCAATGTCCATCTACACCACGGAGTCCGAAAATCTTGCAACAGTAAAATATATTGTACATTGCAGACTTATAGCATCGTGATTTTCAAACACGCCTTCCTCCCATAATTTATTCTCCCGGTCAGGTAAAAACATGATCCGCCTGTTTAACTTCTACTCCAATACCCTCCGAAACAAGTTTCTTCATTTTGGCATCTAAAACTTTCCTACTTTTGACAAATCTGGCATCGGAGTGATTCAAACTGTTTATGTCGTAAATTTCAATATCTCGTAAATACCTTAATAAAATTAGTAGTAAAAAGAGACCATTTGTGTCAAATATTGACCATAAGGATCAAGGATATCAACTTGAGTGTATTTAGCATCGAATTCTTTTCCACGTGTTCCTTGTGTTAACAGCCCAGTGCGTGTTAGCTACAGTGTTTATAGAATCCTGGCTTTCGGTCAACATCTTGATTTCAGCTTCTGAATCGGAAGGCGCAAAGCGTTCGCTTCCGGTACTAGAATTCTCAGCTTCAAACGTGTCCATTTCAAGTATAAAAGTTCCCATTCATAGTAGCAACGAAATGTAAATGAGTCACTTCCCTTCTTTTCTATTCATTTATAAAATTATTTCTTTTAAAATATATTCTTTATAACAGCCCACTTTCTTAGTCACTATTCTATTCTCTCTTAAACTGCAGTAGTCCTTGGGCTGGGATAGCCTAACGTGCATCCCCTTCATATCTATAGCATCACATTTTTTGTCCAGACATATAATTAATAAAGAAACATGTTAACAATAACAGTTTTGGAACGCATTTGTCATTTGGGGGGTCTTTTCATAGCCCCGTTTGATATTTTTTCCAATATAGTTTAAAACTATTTTTCGTTTTCAAACATAATTATAGATAAGTTCCAGAAAATAAAGTACACTTGTTGGGTATAAATAGAAATGTCTAATGCCTTGCTTTATTAATTTGGGTTATGAAAAAGTTGTGACAAAAATAGCAGCCATACTACAACATATATTTTACAAAATTTCAAGTTTTCAACTAATATATCTTTGCCTATAACTTTATTTGCAGTTTTTGTTTATGTTTTTTTATTCATTTGATAACCTCGGTGTTTTTATTGTCCTTTTATTATTTCTGTTGCCCGTTATGGTATTTAAATGTCCAAAAACCCCTACTGGGAAAATTGCAGAATTTTCAGATTGACATTTGAGTTATTATATAGCTATAAACTAATATAAATTAAGTAATAGTATATAAAATGTGTCAAGAAATATATAAGGCATCAAATCAGTATACGGGTTGGTTAACTGGGGCAAATTTTATGGCGTTTGAAGGTCTTTGGGGATTTCTCAGACAATTTATGCCTTAAAACAAAGAAATGCAGTTTTAGGTACAACTGCACTAAGATGCCTTTCGTGGAATTTGTCATCTCTTTACATTCATTTAGGTGTCTGAACACTTGTATAAGGGTAAATTCGGCAGTTTATGCCTTAAAACAATGAGCTATGCATTTCAAGACACAAATGTTCAATGAGAGACAGTTTTTGAAGTTATTTGCTTTTATAATTTATTTTATAGAATGTGTCAAGAAATACCAAGGGGATATAGACTTCTTTACGCGACTATTGTCGTTTTCGCCCCAGTCTTCAACCTTACCCCCTTCAACCGTAAATTAGGCATTAAAAGGTCTGTTAGATTGTACTTATTTAAAGGACAATATATTTAACGGATTCAAAGCTTCGAATTGATCCAAGTAAGCACCTTAGTGCTCAGATTTTTACCAAAATTCGACATAGAGATACCTAAGGTAATGCAAAAAATGCAATTTGTAGAAGGCTAGATTCAGTATTGAAATTCCTGGGCCAAATACACACAAAGAACAGAAACAGGTGCAAAAGCATTGAGTAATGATAAATCTACAACCTTATGCAAGAATTTGGTCACCCGGCACCCCTATCATCTTCACTTACGGTTAAAATGAGAAAATTATAATACAAATGAACCGTAGATTAAGTGGCTGTACGTAAATTATCCCTGTGTAAACAGTTCTAACTCTGGTGTTAGAACATCTGTTTGGCTCTGCCGTTTTTTTAGGATTCCATTTTTAAAGGTCACAGATGCAGCCCCAGCAAAACAATTCAAGATTTCCAATATAATTTTTTAAAGATCATGTATTTGATTTTTCATTGAAATCAAGGCATGTATGGTAGTATTGGTTTTAAGATTCTAATAAAACGAACGACGGTGAAAAATTTTCTTTAATACAAATCCGTTCAAAACCGTTTTGACTAACATCAATTGTGACTATACACTGATTCGTCTACTGAGTAACACCAAGGGTGCCACTTGTGGAGAAGGAGTTGCTTACTCTTCCGTAGCAACCGAACTTACTTAATGCAATAGATAAAATATGAATCAACCTATGATCTTACAACTGCTTTTTTGCAATGGAAACTCGTTATTTCTGGTCAATGATTTGTTTTATTTTTTTCTAAAATTACAAAACCCATCAACCAAGCGTAACTGGACCATGAGACAGTTTACTTTCATATCCTATCGAGACAGTTAATTTCAATTTCCTACCCAACAGTTATTTTCAATTTGTAACAACGTATTTTATCAACAGTTCAGTGTATATATGAACGTTTTGCAAAAATGAAAAATACGTACGATAATGTTTACTAATGAGTTTTTAACAAATATTATAAATTTAAATTCTTATTAGAATGTTATTCAAAACGATATTTGCCTACTACATTAGTCTTCAAGGTCTGCAAATAACTTAACACTAACAGTGTGGTGTTGCGTGTTCTATATTTGTCTTTTGTTTTATTTTGTTGGCCACTGTCTTGTGTCTTCCGACTTTTCAAATTTACGACAGATTGACTGATTGCAAAATTATTCAATTAGAGTGCAAAAAATCCAATCATCGACATGTGTATTGTTTATAGTTTTCGATTGTGGGTTTTTAATTATATATAATTAATAATAAGCAGAGGATTACTTTCCTACAATTTTAATATGAATCTTTTTCCTACTTTTTGAATTTGACTCTCTAACAGTGAAAACATCTAGCACCAATTTTGCATATACACAGACTGTTTGCACTCATACACCAAAATATTGAAAGAGTAATTCATAATTGAAGTAAGAGCGACATGATTATTTTTTATCAAAAGTCCATAAATGCGATTATAACATGTTCATTTCTCACAATGTATTGAGTCACCAACAAGGACGGAAACTACATTTTAAATTAGTTTATTTATAAACACAACTCTATTGTTTCAGTTAAAATCAGGAAACAAATCTTGTACCAGATTAGTTACATTTTATTCGTGTTCTCATTTTCCATTAAAATGAATAATACAATTTGTTAAACTCAAAGAAATTTAAAACAAAGAAGCCCTTCAGTAAATTATTTCAGTACATAGCAGCAACGGATAAATGTTCACACCATGTTGTGTAACATTTTCTTTCCATTTCAAACTTATTACCGAATATGAGTTAACACTGACTTCGACTAAAATAAATATGAATGTGTCAATAGAAATGCGATGCTGCATAACTTTTTTCGTCCAATGGTTTAAAGTGAGGTTTAACTTAGAATTTAACTAATAACCGTTTGTATTCGGATAATATTTGATTCCCTGACGTCTTTTGTGTCCTATGATAAACGCTATAATTTTATTTTTAGATCAATTTCAACCGTTATCCGATAGTCTCATACGTTGATTCTTAATCTAGGTTTTAGCGTAAATAAATGTTTATCACAAATAGTGTATATAAAGGATATTGAATGATTGAGACATGTTTTTGTAGTCTTTGTTACCTCTACAAAATTCAGCATATTATCAGATTTTTATTGGTGTCAATCTTGGGTTTTATTTTGGTATAAGAGTTTTCTTTTTTTTAAATAATAAACTTGAGAAATAACATATCAACCTCCCTTTAATAAATTTGTTTACGAAAAGTGTTTAGTATACTAGCATAATTTATGCGCAAGATGCTAAAACAATGTTTATTACATATTTTTGAGAAAAGAATACTTTTCCATTGGTTTTTTTAATTCATTTAGAACGTCAGATATGTCATGTGTCTCTTGTAAGAAAATTATATTGATTTTTAAAAACAAGCTTATTAAAGGTTAAATCCCGTTTTTCATTATTTCTGAAAGCGTTTACGTTTACTGTCGCTACAACAAGGGTCATATATGATGTAGATAAACCACTCATTCATCAAGCGCAATACTTTACGTGTCATTGCCTTTGATACGTTCAAATGGTGTTTCATAGCTTTTGTTGTTCAACATACAATACACTTTTTTTTTAATTGCCGTCTTGCGCACCATATGAAAAGCACGTCTTTCACGATGATAATAATTCACACAATACAATGAAAACATCAACAGCAATACACAACACGACAAAGCAACCTTCAATCTTACTGTACAAACACTTCAATAAGTAGACTTTGTAAAGTTTAACTCCTTGTGATAAGCGCATGTGCCTGTCCCAAGTCAGGAATTGTGGTCTAATAGTTGTCATTGTGTTACATATTTTGTTTATGCGTCAAATAAAATATCATATCTAACTTGAATGTCTTTTCAAGATGATATCAAAAATCGATCGGAGATCATATAAAAAGGATCCTTTGATCAACAAGTGCATTGTTTATGGTTTTCGATTGTCGGCGTTTTACCAAATATTCACTTAATAAGTTAAAGATTTCTTCCCTACAATTTTAGTATGAGCCTTTCCTACTCTTTGAATTCGATTCTCATAGTGAAAACGTATAGAACTAAGCGTGCATATACACACAATGTGTGCACTGTAACACCAACATATTGTTAGATGAAATTATTTTATAAATAGAAGTTAAAATGGACATGATTAATCTAGATCAAAAGTCCATCAATGCAGTTATACCAGATTCATTTCTCAGAATTTATTGAGTCATTAACAAGGACGGATACTACATTTTAAATAAAGTTATTTTTAAACCTAACTCTATTGTTTGAGTTTATAACAGGAAAAACAACTCTGTGTCAGATTAGAAGTTTAACATTTAAAGTACTACACAAGAATGATTATATACTCAACAAATTCTTTCATATATAGAAAAACTAAAAGGGAATTCGAAAATACCAAAGGGGCAGACGGAAATAGTTAGGTTTGAAGACAGACATAGACAACAAATTAAATCGAAAGCCAAACACAGAACACACAACACTACTCTGAACACTAAAACTTGAGTATCATGAACCCGACAAAAACTAAGTTGAATTCATGTGCTGCGTAAGGATGTGCAACTCCTGTTCTACTAATGGCTCCTGTCGTGGTACTCATTGTAGTTAAAACCCGGTAATTTTTCTTTGTCTTCAAGGTGGTAAGTTTAATTATCAGCTGAATGATTTGTGTTTCTTGTCTAACATAACTTAACCCTAACATGTTCACACCCCGTTGTCTATCATTTTCTTTTCATTTCAAACTTATTACCGAATATGCGTTTTGCCCCTTTGACCAATTTGAACCGTTTTGCCGATAATGTTATACACTAACTCTTACTCTAAGTTTTTAACGTAAATATATATTCCATCACAAAAAGTATGTATACTGCATATCAAATGATTGAGACATGGTTTTTTAACCCTTGTTACATCAACAATATTCAGCGTATTATTGGATATTTTTATGGCGCCTATCTAGCTTCTATTTTGTAATAACTAATTTTTCCTTTTTAAAATAATGAACTTGAGAAACTGTACATGATTTACCAAACAAAATTTAACAATTCCCGGTGTCAACTATTTTTCCAATAGACTTTTTATACGGAAAACTACTTGTAATTAATTATTAGGTACAGGTAAAACATAACCTTTAATTTGTCAATGTTCTTTTGTTCACACTATTTCCCCTATAGCTTTACCTAAAATATAAGGTAATAATCAGTTTTATGGATTACATAATTATCTCGTGAGGTCAGAAAGACAATTTTAATATATTTTAACAAGTATTTCCACAAAACGTCTTTGCTTAAACGAATCGCTCTAAATTTTGTTTATAATTTAGATATATTTATTTGTGATATATTGTAAATCTGAGATCGATTACCAAATTTTTCTCTTGCAGTCAAAAGTACAAATTGTTGGATGAAAGACAGCAAAATTTCCCTTGTCGCAAAATTTAAACTACGTATTAGGAACAAAATCAACAACTGACTGTCGCGATATAATATAAACCTTGACTTGAAACTCAGTATGTTTCTTTTGAATTAAAAAAACAACACACATTTCATTAGCTTTCAAACAGCAAAAATTGCCTTTCAATATATGTACACTCTATTTTTGCAACAAAAGATTTCCTTGTGGTATCGGAATACCTAGCGTTATATCCTAGGTTAAAAGTAGTTAACATCTTCCATTCAACATGGCAAAAATTCATAGTAGCAATCATTTATACTGTATATGAGACAATAATGTCAATAATGCAAAGTGGCGATATAGTGTAAATATGTACCCATATTTTGAGATCTGAAGTTAAATTTTATATGTATAAATGCAAGATTACTTTAACACTATATTTTGTACTAAACGTCGAGAATAACCAGCCCCGGTATGAAATAGAACTTGAATTATTATTTACAAAAATCACCACATTTTTCCAACATTGGTAATTTTGATGTTTACACTAATTTGATAATTTTATTTACAAAAAATATTCACTGATGATTTTTTGGAGTAAATATATGTTGTAGTAAAATTCCCATGTTATTTTTACAGGTCAAAAGTACATTCATTTAGGCAAAACAACAAAATTTTCTTTCTCTCATATATTTATACTAGATTATATAACAGCCTTAAATGTCAATACTGTACATTATGGACTTCATAAAACATTTAACTGTGATTGTGTTCTGATCTTTGCATGAAGAAGTACAATGTCTCTTTTTCAGTCACAATTCCTTTGTTATAAAGATTTAAGCTATATTTTGTCGAAAATAGCAGGAATAACCAATCATTTTATGAAATTCATATAGCAGACCTAAGTTTTCCATATTCATTTAACATTGGTAATTTTGTATAATGTATCTAGTTTGACGATATTGTATTTGGTTGGGTCAGAGAAACAGTTGTAGTATTTTAACATAAGAAATATCTTTATTTTTAATTTTTAATTCTATATACTCGATTATTTTAATATGAAAAAAGTTTAATAAATACTTTAATATATTAAATATTATAAAAAAAAACTTATTAATATTTCTAATTGTTTACAGAAAATGCTCAATGTTTGCGAATTTCACGCTTTAATGTACTTTGTTCACTTTATAAACGACTTCAAAATAAGATCTGACCTAACAGTCTCCAAAATAAAAAGGGAAAATTCCAAATGTCCCTTTTCCTGCATTTTTGCCAAAAATGACCACTTATTAAGGATTTCTAGGGAAAACCATTATATTTATTAATGAATTGGGGAACAGTAATGTAAAAGAAAATAGTTATTTCAAAAGAATTAATCTCTTATTAACAAAGTATATTCAAATATTCATTGTGAATACAATATATGTTTTTCCGTTGAAACATTTAAAACAATCCAATCAGCTATGAAATAAATTTATTCTGTTCTGCAAGTTTTCTTCATTTCAGGATTAACACTATAGACTGTATATCAACACAGATATAGCTACCACATAAAAATATATTGTGTGTCATAAATTAATTGTATAACCCTTTGTGTGAATTCTGTTTACCAAGTTGTATATCATTCATCTTAGTATTAAAATGCTATTCATTAAGGTTAAAGGTTTAGGAAAAAATTACTCTAAATGTAAAAAAAAACAGAACAAAATAAGGTTACTCTGCTTCTTCATATTGCCTAGTACATGCTTGCAAAATAAACATATTTTTGGCCAGAGAATGTGTACTTAAAATAAACTTTATTTTGCTGTAAAAATGTCATTGAAAATATTGTACATAAAAATAATTTATTTTGTGCTTGAAACTGTGCACTGGAAATTTTTTCATTAAATATATTTATTTTGTGCTGCAAAATATACAATGAAGAACTTGTACATAAAATAAATTTATTTTAAGCTGGTATATGTAAAACGTTTACATATAATAAATTTGTTCTGTGCTGTAAAATGTGCACTGAAGAAATTCTACATACAATAAATGCATTTTTAAACCATGGTATCAGGTTAGAAATATCACAAAACATGGTGTTGCACGCGGAGTCGTGCTAACTATACCCCCACTCGTGAAAATGGCAAAGTTCCATCAAACAGGAAGTTGTTATCCAATAGCAACAAAAATCGCTAACAACATATGCCCCATCTATATGCAGCTTCATACCAAATTTCAGATCAATCCAAGAAGTGTGAGCTGAGATTTTTGTGACGAAAGTTTCGGACGGACGGACGGACGGACGGACAGACAGACGGACGGACGGACGGACAAGGGTATTCCAATATACCACCCACTCGGTGAGAGGGGGTATAATAAAATGCTTGAATATTGTGGTAATCTGCAATCCTCTTGTCAGTCTGTCCACTGTTTCTATTTTTAACATCAAATTAAACTTCCCATAAAGTCCTTCAATGTTCAATTGTAATCTTAGCATGCTTCTATGTTTAAGTAAAAGGATTGATTGATTGTTTTTTTGATTGGGGTTTAACGTCACTTTCAACAATATTTCAGTCATATCGCAGCAGTCAGTTTTACTGGTGGAGGAAGCCGGACTACCCGACCTTGGGCAGGTAACTGACAAACCTTATCACTTGCAATGCAGTTAAACGCAACCCGTTTTTGTATGGTACAAACCCAGGCGGGAACTCACGCCATATAGGTGATAGGATACAGTGATCTGTACAGGTAAGATTGATTGATTGAATGTTGCTAAATGTCCAATGGCAAGAATTTCATGCATATTCAGGACGAGAGCATATTAATGAATGATGATGATGAAGCCTGCTTTGTACTAGAACAACAGGCTGAGCCAGATTTTTAACGTGCAAGCTCACGAAAGCAACAGTCTGCAGGAAGATGTGCCACTTTACCAAGACACATTATTCTGACTCTCGGCCGACCAGTCTTTGCTCTTACTTCTTAATGCTGCGTGGTTAGCGGAGAAGCAGCAGATACCAATTTTAAAGTCTTTGGTTTGACCCGGCAAAGGATCAAACCCACGACCTTCCGCACTCAAGGCGAGCACACTAACCATTACACCACTGAGGCAGTTTAAGTTAAAGGAAGATCATATTGTGCCACTAACATCAACATAAGCATTACCACTGGTCTTTTATCCAACATGGCTTTGTGCTTTAATTTTGTTCATAAGCAGGCGTACAGACGGCACATCGCGGATTTTTGATTTTCCGTCATTTCCACGTCCACGGTGGAAAATCTATCTTAATCCCTAGTTTTCCTTTTCGTGACGACGATCCACCGCAAAACACGACAGGTGGAGGACGACCACTACAACGCGAAATGTGGTGGTAATCGGATTTTTCTCGTGGTGGATGTAGTGGACAGAACACGGTGGTTCCGTGATAAACATCGTGGCAGGATTTAATATGCATGTATGTACGTGTGTGTTGAGCTGTGTATTTGAGTTACGCGTTGTACAGCGTACCATTTGTATGAATTAATATTAATATATTTATTACAAAATGCGTGTACCAAAGGTAAAATGTTAGTGTTGTGGTTTTATCATTTTATTTGGTGATAATATTTGCCTTTTTTTTTTGGTTTTTTTTTATTATTAGTTAAATATTATGTCGATGCTAAAATAATAAGAAGTTATTCCGATTATACAGTTTTCTTTAATTGTGTGGTGTTCACGCCTCTCGAGTGATTTGGAAAAAGTTATCACCTAATTATAGTCGTTTTAGTGTGAGTATTGATTGCCCCGAAATCGTTCCATTTATACATCTTCCATCAAACCACCAAGTTCAAATCTATTTCAATTGCAACAAGAATGTGTATTGCCTTTTGCTTGAATTGATTTCTACAGAGGACAAACTTTATGTGTATGCCGAATCAACATGCATCGGATTTGTACGTTGATAAAATTAAAATGTACTTATACGATTTAGAGCGTTTCAAAAGGAATTGTATTCCATTCTTGTTGAAGGCCTTGTGGAGACCTCTATACTGTGTAAATTCCTGTTTTTTCAGCTTTGGAATGCAGTCTCTTTGACATTTACCCCATATTTTTTCATTTTCATAATGAAAGATTTTGTTCAAATAAGGCCATGTGAGAAACTTTGAACACTTAAATAATTCACGGTCCAACTACGTTAAATGAGTAACACAAGAAAATGTACGAGTCGGCAAACTGGGAATCTGCGATCTTATTCAATTGAACATGAAATTGGACATTTTATACGAAATCAGAAAAATGAAAAGAGGAGGAGCCTTGGTTGTCCCTGAGTATTTTAAACTTGGTGAATGATTTATGCTTAACAATTAGCAAGCTTTCATTTTGAGGAATGTTTGTTCACTAAAAAAAATGGTCCTCTTCTTTAAAACATGTGTATGTACATGCATATATTTCGTAATTGGCATCTTGCGCCGACCTTGTGGGAGCTGCAGATCCTAGTCATGGAATATTTCTGTTAGAAACTAACATACAAGAGCGTACATGTGTGTAGTTAGGATTTTCCACTAGGGGTGTGAAAAAAATGAATAAAGTCTTTTGAGAACAAAGAGCTTTCCAGATTGATTTTCATCGAGTATGTTATGCAGTGAAAATTTCAGAGACAAACTGTATATAATATAATATATTTTTGTTCACGTGTATGTAAAAAAATCAACATAACTTGACAATATCAAAATATTGCTAATATAAATTCCCGAATTTGCCGAAATAGTAGACAATAATCTATTTTCCAATATGTTACACTACCGCATAGATTGATATTCTTTCCATTTCACCATTTTAGCATTATTTAATGTATATTTTACATCATTCTCATTTCACAGACCGTGCATACATTTGTAATATTATACATGTATATTCTGCAAATATTCACACAGCGGGGCCCAATTAACATCCTGTACATGTCGATTGTCAGTTTTATCTACCTGAGACACACCTGTATCACCAGCAGTTTACACCTACCTGTTTGCAGAATAAACAATGATAGAAAATCTACCGTTTTATGTCAAAAGGACAGGCATGCCATGCCTTGTGTGCATTGTACTTATTTCATTCATACCAGTGTATTTAGGTAAATACTCTACCGTGCCTTTATGTACCTACGTTAAGTTCCCATCTTTAGAAATATATTCTATTATTTTTAGATTTTTTTAAAGAAAAAATATGTTATTATAACTGGTTTCTTAAACAGTATAAACATTTTGAAACGGAAATGTTTAATATCTAATCTGCCTCTCCCAAGTCAGGAATTGTGGTCAAAGGTTTTTCTTGTGCTAAATGTTTTGTTACACATACATTTTTACAAAATTCAATGTTTTGTACATTTTTTAAACATTCGGGTAAGAACGGTATTATTTTACGCATACACGCTATTTGGGACGATTTAGACCTTTTCACACGGAGTGGTATTCCACCATTGTCGAAAGCCTTGTGGACTCGTTTTTCTCGTGGTTGGAGTAGAGTTATTTTCATTATCCGATTTTTGTGTAAACTCGCAAAGACGTCCAACTCACTTCAAACTAACCTGGACTTTAACCTGCGTTCACTACATGCGTATTTCTATTCATGCCCTGGTCTGGGCCAAAAATTCATGCCCTGGTCTGGGCCAAACAGTATAAAAGGTTCCGGGCTCGTGAGAAATGAACCTCTCGTGTTAAAAATTATTGATCACTATTTGTATGTGTAACCTGAAAAAAGCTTGTCACTAGTTTACTATGTGCACATTAAAGAAATGATACCTTGACAAGCGCAGGTGATTGAATCTTCATGTGATCTCTTGAACAATTTAACCCCCCACCCACGGCCACTTGTTTCTTATTTGATTTTATTATCCAATACCCACAACCAACTTGTGGTTGCTTCGTTGGTAATTAAAAAATAGAAACAAATGCTTGTGCCCCACCCCCAACAATCTTCCCTCGGCTCAACCTTAAGATTTTTGCATGAGACAGTGAGAAAAGAAACGCAGTCACTTATTACGACTGTATTTATATATTTCTATATACGTCCCTGCCTCAGCTAAACGATTGTTCAACTGAAAAATATCCTTAAAATGTGCATTAACAGCACGTAAGTTGAAAATTTTTGACAATTTTGACCAATTTTTCTCGCGACAAAAATCTATGATTGTTGAGCGGAAGTTCGATTGTAACTAAGAACGATAACTACTAAGAGCACGAGGAGAGAATGCAAGGCGGTCGCATATATATTACGTTATGCACAATTTAAATAATTTTCTGATATAAACCGCTATAAAGTTATAACAATGCATAGAGTAATTGCATGGTTTTATTCCATACCTCCATGCCAAGTTATAATAATTTTTTTTAATCAAACATACTAAATTTTCAGAGGCGGATCCAGGCTTTTGGAAGAGGGGGGGGCACATTTTGTGGAGCTCATGATTCATCAGTATTCTCCAGTTCTAATGGAGATTACCCCAAACGTGTATCTTTCTAAAACATTTTTGCGTTTCAAATCAAGGGGGATAAAATGCTGTGAATGCTATATTTTGCATGTTGCCTATTTTGCTCGTTTTTTAATAACCGTAGCCTTAGTCTACAAAAATAAGACATCTTGTAAGTATTAGCAGACCCGGGTTATTAAAATAACCTACAAAAACGTTTTTACAGTAGCTTTTAATTGAAAAAAATATTTAGATATCTTTAGGCATGATATAAATGGAGGGTTGGGCGTCCCCATGTAAAAACGGTACAGTTAGGACAAGGTAGATTTGGAGAAAAGAGTAAGAATACTATCACGTTGTAATACAAGATAATATTCGAAGAACTACATGAAAACTAGAAACAAAGCATGTAAATTATTTAACTTTCAATTATTCTCTCGTGTAAGCAAACAAATACACATGAGAGATTGAAT
>JAULBM010001544.1:0-12007 GCA_032357055.1 Geukensia granosissima | reverse complement strand
TGAACATATAACAATAAATGACTAACAAAACAAAACAACAACAACCACTGGGCTACAGGTTCCTGGCTTGGGACAAGCACATTAGTATGTGGCGGGGTTAAACCGGTTGGTCAGCGCTCAACCCTCCCCCTAACCTGGGACAGTGGTGTGACAAATCAACAATGAAAAACACACTAAAAAAGACTCAAGACTCAAAGACTTCTCTACTTGTATTAAGTAGTTTATCATTTTTCACATTACAATTTGTTGTATTTACCTTGATGGCAACCATCCTTGGACTGCTGATCACCCATATCTGAATTTCACATTCTTCTGAATAATTTAACCTATAGAAAAAAGTTAAAGTTTATAATCAGCATTGGTTCTTTTTTCAACATAAACAATTATTTTTTGATTTCTGCTTAAAGTACTGGCTATACTTTATAAACCTTACTGGTAGAAGCCTGTAGATTTTTTTAGTTTGCCTTAACGACATAAAGGTGGACTACTGGATTTGTCTTGGCATCCAAGTCTGAGAGCCCAATTTACGTCCAAGTTTCTATTTATTCAGTAACTACACAAGGTAGCTTCATAAAACTTGGCAGGATGGTGTATTAGTCAAATGTACCTAAATGTAGGTGACCTTGACTTTAAATTTATTCAGAATAATCATTTTTGGATTTAGAAAATTTATTTTTTTACTATAAATATAGGAGATGCGGCATGATTGTCCATGATGAGACAGTCACCCACCAAATGACAGTAGACTTAAACTTCTTTAGGTCAGGCCGGGTCCCAATAAAAGGCCTTCAACAATGAACCAGAGTCCATACCATAACAGAAGCTGTAAAAGGCCCCAAAATACAAAATGTGAAACTATACAAAAACACCACAATCAACCTAATCTAATGCAAAAATGATGAACAAAGGCATTTTTATGTGGCTGGGTTAAACCAGTTGGTGAATACTCAACCCTCCCCTTAACCTTGGACAGTGGTGTGACAACAGAAAACATTATAAAAATCAGTTGAAACAGTCAATATGTGATTTATCATTCTATTTTTAGAAATCACTGAAAAATGTTTTTATAGGTTATCATGTGATAAAAAATTGACAAATCAGCTTCTAAAAATATCAAACATTAATAAATATATTTATCCAAAAAATATATATAAAGGGGATTACCAGGGAATCCCAAACAAAATAATGAAGGTCAAAAATATTTCAGACATGGTGAAATTTGCACTGGAAAAGGGAGATAATTCAGCAAAAATTTATTAATACAGATCCCACTATTTTTTCAGAATTTTAATATCTTTTATCAATTAAGTAAAACAGACATTTCAGTCAATTGATATAAATTTGTTTAGTTAAATAATTTCAGTGTCATTTACATTTTGTAGTTAAAAGATTTTATCAACATGATCAAGGAAGAAGATGATATTTTTCAACAAAAACAAAAAAATTAAATTAAAGTGATCACATTGCAAGATAGAGGAAAGTTAATTTATTTAATAGATCATCATCCAAACTTCACAAAAAAATGAGGCAAATGGGATGATTTTTTACTTCTTATTTTCTCCCATGGTATTCTTGACATTTAAAATGCAAAGCAACATGAAGTCATTTCTTTTCAACTATCAACTGAATAACATGTGATATTATGAAAACATTAGGAATTTTATTTCATTTATTCAATTTACTTGGCATAACAAACATTTTCTGCTATCATTAACACTGATACGTATTGATACGCACCGGCTTCTCATTTCTTGCCTTTCATTCTTTAACTTTTTAATTATTTTGTGTGGTAATTCTAAAAGATATTGTGCTCCGAGGCAGAAATCTGGATCTTTAAGTATAAAAATATGTTATCTGGTCATATATTTTGCTTCTTCATGTCAACAACAGCTAATTTCTATCATCTTGATGATAAACTGTCCAAATATCAATATGCAAGATTTTGTACCGTGTTTGATAAAAAAACCTGTGATATGTCGATATACTGGTGTAATCATTACACCCCTAGTGGTTTCAGACAATAATTTTATTTAAATTGACTGATGTCCAATTATGTCATAGTTATCTCCGCTGATTTACAACTATGGCTATACTAACATTACAGTCTATATATTATATGGGACTTTATGAATCATTATCAAAATTTTTACCCATAGAGCTAATTAATTCATACCAATTAGTGACAGGATGTGAAATTACCCTCAGGCAGTCATTTTGTTAATCAGTTGCACAGGTGAAGCTGTTTATTGGGGCAATATACAAAAGGATTAGTGGTACTCCTATAGGATGAGAAACATAGTTTTGAATCAAGGGAGGTAATTCAGAGTCAATAGGAAAGTGGTCAATTAAAAGAGGCAAAATCACTACATTCAAGTATTAAAAAATGATGTCTTATAAATTTTGAAGACAACCTTAGAGTTTCAAAGTTTTAGTCTTTTATGGATTATGGTTCTTGTGATTTTTTATGCCTATAAATAAATCACCTGAACTGATATCCCAAATGGATTCAAAGCTCATATTAAAGTTTCAAAACCATCTTAATTCAGTATGCAGTAAATGTGATTATCATCAGCAATGCATGATTCTAAAATAAAACAAAGCCTGAATGTCTAAACATTCAAAGATGTTGATGAATATATTCATTGTCAAATAGGCGAATTGGCTAGTAGTGTAAACTGTACATGTAAATGTTAGATTATTATTTTAAACTTTCATTTTCAAAATTGGCCTTGCAACTTCAAAAATAAAACTACTTTACATAGCCACAGACACCTACCAAAATTTGTTGTTTGCTGAAAAGAAGTTTATAATTTTGTGTCCGAATCCGATGGGGAATTCCAAATTTTATTTTCGGTTTCGTTTTGCAGATTTCCTTCGTCTATTTTTAGCAAAGACATGTTACAACTTTATGAATTACTATTAAATTACATGACGTTAAATTATATATTGTTGAAAGTCATATAATACTTGTATATACTAAATAATATGTGAAACAAATTCGCTGTATTTGCCAGTTTCTGCACATGATCCCGCTCATAATTACGTCCCCTTTACCGCGCTTATAATGTCATTCCCATTACATAGTATGGCACGCGACAACCACATTTAATTGTTAATCCTACTTTAACGGTGTTTATTCTAATTTAACGATCGTTTATCCTAGTTTAGCGACGTTAATTCACATGATTGACCGTTTTGTTCGTGCACAAGATTGCTGGTGTATACGCATCGGAATGACAACTGTCCCAGGTTAGGGGGTTTGAGCGCTCATGAACCAATCAGTTTAACCCCGCCAAATACATACGTGCCTGTCCCAAAGTCAGGAACCTGTAGTCCAGTGGTTTTCTTTGTTTAATGAGTCATTTATTGTTATTTGTTCACCATATTTTCAATAGATTAGGTCGATTGTCGTGTGTCATGAATAATTTCACATTTTGTATTTCGGGGTCTTTACAACTCCCGGTATGGTGTGGTCACTGGTTCATTGAACATTGAAAGCCG
Organism: Geukensia granosissima; assembly: GCA_032357055.1. Classification (NCBI taxonomy): domain Eukaryota; kingdom Metazoa; phylum Mollusca; class Bivalvia; order Mytilida; family Mytilidae; genus Geukensia; species Geukensia granosissima. The sequence continues at coordinate 8,506 of JAULBM010001544.1, read as the reverse complement.
TAATGGGACCTGTAGACGTTTAGAACTGCATGAAAACTGCACACATTTCTCAACTGTGAATTCATAGAGTTGCATAAAAGACTATTACTACTCAAATATTAAACAGCTAAATTAGTATAGTGTATAATGTGGTTTCGTCCTCCTCAGCCCTGCAAGCCCCGCGCCAGCAGCTTACTCCTCAACCCGTCAGCATTTACTCCTCAGCCCCGCCAGCAATTCACTCCTCAGCCCAGCCAGCGGTTTACTTCTCAGCTCCACCAGAACATGTTTGAACTTTGTAAAGTTTTCTTGATTATTATCTTTATATTTGTCTGTTGGTATCTTGATATTTGGTTTATCGGTTTATGAAAATGTATATTATATTATTCGGTCAATGAATTTAACTTTAATTTTTGATTTATCTTCATATTGTTTTGCCCCTAGCGTGTCTGATGAAGGTAAACCCAGAAAAGTGCTTTCAAATACAAAATACACACAGTTTAATTGGCTTTCGAATATGTTTATAATGTTATAAACCTATGTTTAATGTGGATCTTGTCTTTATGGCATGTATGTGGAGTGCGTGAAAAGCTCCCCAGTGCGCGAATTTTAGGCTCTTATTTTCGGGTTATGTTGGTTTCCTCATTGTTATTTTTATATTTGGTTATTTTTATCTTTATCATGTTTATATTTGGTTCATCGCATTAAGTCATGAAATGCATTCACTATTTTTGGCCCCAAGCTTGTCTGTTAATCCATAGAACATCTGAAAGAACCTGCAATATTTTTTTATTTCCATGAAAACTTTCGTAATAACGGAATTTGTTTATATGATTCAATGTAAGAATAAAAGACAACCAACCAGCTATTATCAGGTATCATTTGTGTATTTGCTGGTTTATCAAATGCATTATTGACACCTAACGGATCTGATACTGCATGGAAAAAATCCACTAAGTTGTTTTCAAAATAATAATTCACCATATGTTTATTAAAAACAGTTAGTATAAAAAAAAATTCAACACTGTACAATGATCTTTACAATAACAATAAATTAAATTGTAATAATAACGATGTTAATGGTATTTACAAGTTTGATATCGATACATATTTGCAAAGCTAAAACTAAAAGTTTATCACAGCAACACTGGTTTTGAATATGGAATATAAAGTGACAGTTTACGACTGGATTCATCTTTGGTTGCCGCACATCATCAAATTAAGTACAAAAGAATAATGAATGTTGCATTGTATACAGCATACTAAAGTTTACATTGTATACAGCATACTAAAGTACAATTAGTTTATTTAAACAGTAATAAAAATGGATTTCTAGAGTTCTTCTTCATTTTATCCTGTGACCTAACTTTGCACCATTATAATTTTCAACCGTTAATGGACTGCCTAGATTCGTGACGATGTTGGTTTAATATTTGGTATTTTCCGTACTTCATGCATTTCAACTATGTCCTTCACCACTGCCCCTGGCATCTGTGCACTTTGTATTGAATCAAAATGATGGGCTCGACTTTCATAATGTCCGTATTGTATTGTGCTTTCAAGTGGCATCAATTTTGATGTACCAAAGCCATTACGCATGAGATGTTTAATGAACTCTGTGGAACCAAATACACGCGTATCTTTGTTCATTTCTTTGCCTGTTTGGAAATTATTGTCAACAAGACTTGTTCTTTTATTATTACTTTCTTTCATCATGGTTATTGGTTGGTGAGTTTCATCTAGCTGCAATTTATCATTATGGATAATTTTGCCTTGGTGAGTTGCGGATTTGTGTTGTATATAACCGTTTCCGTCATTCAAACCTTGGTCATCTTGTATATGCTGTTGAATATTTTCAACATTACTGTTTTGACTAAGTTGTGCATTATGTTGAGGGTAGGTATTGCCGTTGTAGCCATGGCTATTTTCTGAGTTAAATTGGAAATAACCGTTTTGACTGTGACCTTGGTCTTTGAAATCATGGTTATATTTACTGTCACCAAAATTTCCTTGACCGTTCGGACCATTAAAGTTTTGACCACTTTGAGTATTAGTTTGAATATAGCCATTGTTTTCTTGCCTATTTTTCTCGTTTTGTTGCATATAGTTTCCATTGCCATTGCTATAGCCTTGACCATCTTGTGTAATGCTCCTGGCGTAACTGTTGCCACTGTTAAAGCTTGGGTTATTGTGTACATTTGTGTTCGAATATCCATTTTGATCATTAAAAGTTTGTCCGCTTTTTGTGTTTTGATCAGTAAAGCTATTGGTACCAAAGTTACTTTGACCATCTGATGCAGTTTGTGTAGTAGGACTTTGTTTCCCATAATACAATTGGTCAGTTGATTTAGCATTCTGCTTGATGTAATGTGATATTGCAAAACCATTACTGCTTTCTTTTTGATGATCTACTGATTTTTCATAAAATTGTCCAGCACTTTGTTGTTGGGACACAATTGTATGACGAAGTTTCTCGCCTCCTATTTGTGTATTTCCAATGTTATCATTGGCATAGGAGTTGTATTTTTCTCCAGAATAAGCCATTTGTTGTTGAGTCATTCCATGTTTATTAACATTTGACCAACTATCAGGCCTATCCCAACTCATAGACTTCTGTTCATATCCATCTAACGGTGCTTGTGTGTGCAGTTTCTCTTGCGTTGGTTTATAATTATTCGATATTTTAGAATTATAACGACCAGTACTTAAAACTGCTGACTTATACTGTGGACCATCATCTCTGTCTTCTTCAAGTAATGTAATACCGTATGGATTCGATGTGTGTTGTGGAGGTTGTGATTTCGCAGTCTTTTGTTGTATCTTTGGGCCATACCAATGTACATTTTTAATGTTGGAACTGTCCCCTGTGTCTTTGCTGTTGTTTTGTTTGAATAAATTATTTTCGATATTTTCTGAATTCAGCCTGGAATCTCGTTGTGTCAACTTTTCAGCTTGTGCAGGCATTAAAGGAGCAGAACTTTTCACATGAACAAACGTACTACTTTTTGCAGAAAAATACTTTTTGTGAGCTAAAACGTTCGATGGAGAACTAATTGCTGATTTGAAGGAAAACATCTTGTCTTTTATGGCTTGTTGCAAAAATTTTGGGATCCTTATGATTTTCATCATAGCGATTTTCTGCTTTTGTGCTTTTAGTTTTGGTAAAAATAGTCTTGGAGTAGCGGTTATTGGCTCCACACCCATTCCAACAACTTTCTGCTCATAATGGTTTTGTGAGTGGTGGTGTTGGTGGTTGAAGTCTGAAAAAAATACCACATTTTTATCATTTGGCAGGTTCTATTGTAACTATAAGTATTACCTTTAACACTGAATATAATCTTCAATTAAGTTTCTGGCAAGTTCTCTTAGATATTGACAAAGGTATTAAGTTATGGACTTTTCTGTTTCTTGACGACCAGTTTTCAATAATGCTGTCCAATTTAAACACGTTTTTCACGTGAACTTCAGGGAGAAACAATTTGATTTTTTCACCTCTCAACATAACATTAATCTAATTTCCTAATTCTGATATTCGTTAAATAAAGGTAAACCAATGTAAAACGCATTAGGTGTAACATGGGGTTCATAAAGTTAGACTGGTCTTTCAATTTTTGGACTATGCAATATGGCGTGTCTGGTGAAGGGTTATACGTAAGGGGAGCTTTATACGAGATTAAATTTGAATTTTGAATATATTTATAAACGTATGTAAGATGTGGATCCTATCTTTCTTGCATAAATTTTTTTTTTAAATAAAAAATGATACGTTCACAGTCGCTTGGGCATCAGACCCCACTTTTTCCTATTTTAAAAATATGTTTGTTAAATTTGTGGTGTAAAAATAGGAAACACCCATATGATACAAGTCACCAGGGTTCGCTACTTTTCAGGTTAATTCATTTTGTAAACATTTAACTGAAACCATAGAGTTAAACATAATAGAAAAAAGGGGGATATGGTGTATACATTCATGACACAAAAATCTCATATGTACAAGTAAATACCAAGCAAAGGAACAGCGAATAAGTGATTACAAGTCAACCAGTCATACAAAAACTGCTTCACAATTTGTGTTATAAAGTGTTAATTTTCATGTGTGGGTATGCCCTATTACGTACAGTTACCTAGTATAACACAATTGAATTTGATTCAGCCTTTGTAAAACTTTAACAATTTCTGTATGTTTATCATGGAACACCTTACCTATATGAACGCATGTTAAAATGTGTTATTGTTGGCTCAAGAAGTTTGTAGTTATTGAAATAATGTATTCAATGATCCCTCTTTACAATAAACTGTACTCACCAATCGCTCGACTCATTGTTTTGGTTATTAATACTGCAACACAGAGTAGCATTCCGTACACAAAGCTCGTAATGGAAATGTTTTGAAGCAGCATGATGATGTTCGTACTCTGAAATGGTTAAAACAAAGACTTAAAACATATTTTTATACTACTGAAGTAGCCAAATCATCTAAAACATGAAGAAACGTTTGAAAAAAAATCTTTTTATGCTGATATTCATATTCAATATGTAATAGAGTGTTTTAAGTATATTTCTATTCAAACGGCTTACCGGTTTTGGTTAAAGATGAAAATATCCTGAATGTGAGCTCTATCTGCAGATCAATATTAATGATTAAGTCTGTTTTCATCTTGTTTATATAGTGTTTAACGACAGCCTTGTCAGAGTCTCAGTTTTTGTAATGACAGTTTTAATGGATATGTTTGAAATGTCAATAAAAAAATCACTAATTTTAGATCGGTATTTTCTATATTTTGATGACAGTTGAATTTAAAAAACATATTTCGTTGATCTATATGTCAACCACAAAGTTAACATGTTTTGCATAAATAAATTATGACAAAAAACGTATCAATTATTATTCGTGTTGTGGGTGAAATTGATAATATTTTCAATCTGGCACAATATAGTACGATCAGTTGAAGATTTATACACATATGATTTCAATGTCAAATAAGACAATAAAACACTGCGAAAGCTAAAACATTAACACAGAAATCGGATAGAGATACCAAAATGTAGCGAATCAATTATAATTTCTAAACATTTTTCAAACATTTTTTACAGAAATTAGCTGCATGTGGTAAAAGTTTAAAGCACTGAAAATACGGAAAGGCCTCGAAAACTAATGCACAAATTTGTCCTTGCCGTCGGATTTTGATTTGTTTGGATTTGAGTGCTTCTGCTTTGGATATTTGACTTCTATGATTTGGTTCTAATGCTACTGATGAGAAGTTACTCCTTGAAATGAACATATAATATACAAAATCATCTAATTTATTCAACATCGTATTTTGAAATCACTGGGTTGATGCCTCTGCTGGTGGAACAGAAGTCCCCGAGGGTATTCACCATTCCAGCTGTCAGACGTGTCTGACATGAAATTTATCAAACAATGTTTTTACAGAAACATGCTGCATTTGTTAAAAGTCTTAAGCACTGGAAATAAGGAAATGGTCTCAAAAAGTATTGCACTTAATAGTTGTCACTGCTGTTGGATTTGGCTTCTCATTTTAATTTGTTTGGATTGGAGTGCTGCTTTTGCTACGTTTGGATCTTAGACTTCCTATAGTTTTGTTATAATGCTACTGATGAGAGGTTACTCCTTGAAATGTTCATATAGCATACAAAATGCTCCATATTTATTCAACATTGGTAATTTTGTATTTTGGGTACATGGTATTTCGTTGTAAATGTACAAGAAGTTAAATTGGCTATGAACTTTGTAAGATGTGAATTGTATCTTATTTGCACAAATTCAAAGCCTTCATTTTAAATATGTCAACATAGAAAAAGGAAATGTGGCATGGTTGTCTATGAGAGCCAAAACGTATAAATTACAAACATCACAAGACCTTCAATAATTAACACAAATCCAGCTGAAACCCCCCAAAAAGGGGTGATCATGTTCAAATTAAAAATGATCGGCCAAATTAGTTCAAAATAAAAAAAATAGCCAAAGAAGAGAAACGGGGATTGTGCAAGTGGCAAAAACAAAACGAATATCGACAGGATGTTGTACATAAATGTTACAAAATATTGAATGAACTTAGTTTTGAGAGTCAATGTTTGATTCCAAAGAAGACACTATTCAAAGATCTTAAAGTAATTCTGTTTAGATAAAATTTATGTAAAAGTTTATTCAGATAATGTCATAGTTGTGGTTTTTATGGTTTTGCGGCCATTTGGTGGTAGGTTTTGTGGTTATTGAAAAAATATTTCAGAAAATCTTTGATTGAACAAGAAGGTGAAAATTAATTTTTAATTATTTAAACATAAACTAATTGCTGATTTTTAAATTAGCGTGGTTTGATCGATGTACAGTTTATCAACGTTGAATATTGCAAAAATATATTTCGGCTTGTGTTACACCTGTGTGACATATCCCAAATGCTGTGTTTTTGGTCTTTTCTGACTTGTAGCTTTTCCAAAATTTAACCGGACTCAAAACAAATAAAAAATAACAGGCGCTGTCTAACTCATAAGTCCTCAGTTAAAAATCTGTTTAAATTCATGAGTTTTATTTACCACTTTTCCATAAAGTTTAGGCGTGATTTCCCGTTTTTTATCAATTTAATGTAGGTGCAACAAAACTTGACAGAATTTGGTTGTAGCACGACTTTTAGTTTAATTTTATTTACGAACGAATTGTAGATTTGAAGAAACTTAAGGAAAGTGAAGGTCATTGTACAAACTGACAGATCCCTTTGAGTTTGTGAGTCCCCCGGGTTTTGGTAGGATCTTCATTTTTCATAGTTGTATGTTTGTTTTTGGTTTAATATGTAGACAGTCGTCGAGATTGCGTCATGACTATCGACATGTCCCCAAATTTTGTCTGCCCCTTCAATTTTATTTTGCTTCCCTTTTTAACAGTACAATAGTGAACTAAATCTTTTATTTTGTCGTATAGTTAAGAACAAGGAATATTGTCGTGGAGGATGGAGAATTAAGATATTTCAATGCTATTGCAATAGCGAGACATTGATTTGATGATGTGAAAGGACAAGACGGGACGGGACGAACGTTTAAAAATACCCGAGTATTGTTCAATGAAAGTTGAGACAAATAAAAGGAGGCGAAAGAAAGGCGAAAGGGGATGGAGAAAAGTAAAGAGAGCTGTAGAAAGAAGAGGAGAGATTAGAGAAGAGAAAGGCAACCCCTGTCCGCCCCTCATATAAAAATGATTTTGGACTCAAGAACCGATTTAATCCAGCCATGTTACACGAGCCTGTACCAAGTCGAAAGTAACAGATAGTTCTCCTGCCTTTCTACCATTTTGTTTTGATCGGTGTATCAAGCAACATTCTCATTGTTTATGTTTATCGGCGAAATTTAGAGCCTTCCACAAAAAAGTTGAATTCTATCTGGTTGAAGAACGTGTGGAGATGACTTGATTTATTTTCCTGATTTCCTAATTGCGATGAAATGCCCTTGATTATATTCGAATACCTGAGTTGGGAAATCAGTGTACAATAAATTGAACAGTCTCCTGGGAACATTTCAGTTTTGGTTTCTCAGAGACGACAAAGTAAAATGTATTATAAACTCGATCGGGTTTTAGTGTACATTATTTGAAACGCCAATTTCCTTATATGTCAGTAGTAGGTCATTTTTTCTACCCTATATTATATAATCCGAGAGACTGATTACACCAGCCTTTTTAATCTTTATCACATTTGTGTCCTATCTTAGATTAAAATACATTCCGACATTGTGTCAGAGTTTTCTATCAAAACAACACATTGATAACATCTACATAACAAGCGTCCGTTAGGATCGCTAATTTGTCAGATGTTTAGCATGAGAATGTAGTGTAGTAAAGTCACTAAAAGCAGATATATTCTTAACTATAGATAACATAACGTTAAGCCTGTCATTTGTAAGAAATACAAGTACGGAAGGACCGTTGTTCTTTAATGTAAACCAGCAGATCGGTTTGTATCAGAAACTTCAACAATAAGATTGGGACCACAACAACTACAAAACCATTAAATGACACCAAAACTTAAAAAACACACACACACACACACGCAAAAAAAGAAAACCAACGCGGTTTAAAAACAATCAGTTATTCGAAGGACTTATCTTTATCATACAAGTTTAACAATGTTGAATTTATAATCTTTATTATACAAGTTGTTGAACAGATATTGTAAATTCTATATGCTGTATATGTACATTTCAAGGTGTAACCTCTCATTAGCAGCATTAGAACCAAACCAAGTCCGAGATCCAAACAGTGTACACAAAGTACTGAAATAAAAAAAAATCGAAATAGCCAAAGCCAGTGGTAAGGACAACTTATATGTGCAATGCGTTCTGAAGACTTTCCGTAATTTCAATGCTTGAGAATTTTAACGTTGAGTGGGAAATCACCATTGTCATTTGTGAAATGGATATTTCGTACATGGCCAACAAAATAAGACGATAGACAAACATAGAACACACAACACTACACTGAAAACTAAAGCTGGAGTAACACGAACCCTACAAAAACCAGG
>JAULBM010001533.1:0-12007 GCA_032357055.1 Geukensia granosissima | reverse complement strand
GGTGTGATACCTATTTTGCCGTATGTCTTATGGACTTTGGTTTGTTCGGTAATTGTGTTATATACTTTATTTACCCGGAGAACCTGATCCTACTCCTCTAGAGGAGTTTAAGGATTTCAAGCTTCTGCTCTACATGTTTCAGTTGTGCCGTTTTGTTTGTTTGTTTTTGGTTTTTCTTGTCTCGTCTGGAATGAGAGTTCCGGATTGCTAAAACAGTAACTGTTTCTACTTCTGCTTAAAAAAATACACTGATGGGTCAGTGAAGATTCGAACCACGCGGAAAACTTGATAATAAGACAAAAACGCAACACGACAAACACGAACACAGAAACCTGAAAATCGAACAAATTTATATATATTCTACAGGCCCCATTATGGCTTTCAACAATGAACCAAATTTCACACCATAACGAAAGCTGTAAAAGGCCTCGAAATACAAAATGTGAAATTATTAATAAAACACGACAGTCAAACTAATCTATTGAAAACATTGTAAACAAATAACAATAAATGACTAATGAAACAAAGACAACCACTGTACTACAGGTTCCTGGCTTGTTACAGGCACATAAGTATGTGGCGCGATTGAACCGGCTGGTTAAATGTATATTGACCATACGAACCCCATAAAACGCGATGAACTCATGTGGTCCGCACGGGTAAGGAGTTCCTACATGAAAATTTAGTTTGACTATGAAAGTAAAAGCCTGATTTGTCTCTACCCCCCAATTTTCATGTACAGGTCTGGTGTCGTGCATTACATGTGGTGGCACATTATGTGACGGTGTGCAACTATGCATGGATGTTCTGTGAAGGCTTTTATCTTCATACAATTCTGGTTAGAACATTTACAAGCGAGAAAACTTTACTGAGGATATGTTACATTATAGGATGGGGTAAGATATTACCTATACCATAACATGCACATTTTAGCTTACGATTTCTTTTAAAATTCATATAAACCTGAATTTCGCTATGACATAAAGTCAACAGCTACGCCCCACGATTTTACCTTTCGTCATTTATTCAATGTTCTCATATACTATCTTTTGAAAAAAGCAAGTAAAATAATCCATTTGTTCCTAGTCACTTTTTTGAAGATTTACTATTGCAATGCGCATTACATATATCAAAAGATATTTATTGTTAAACTTTCAGACATTTTAGACTACTAAGGCGGAGTAAAAATTATTTCTTACCTTTTTTAACTTTCAAATGTAATTTCAATTTAAATATCTTCATTTTGCAACACGTCATAAACGATTTCGTGCCATCATGTATTTAGGTTTAAACGAATTTACGACAAGTCTTTAATGTAAGTCAATCAGTGTTTACTTCTCAAAATTATACCTTAAAAACGGGATTCTGAAATTCTGAAATCAATGATCTTTTGTTGAATGCGATGGAAGAGTTTTTTAACAGACCATTGGCATTCCAATGGGCACATATTTCGCGCCTCTACTGGCTGACTCGATTTTGTACTGGTATTAGGCAAAACCTATCTGCGAAATAACAAAAAGAAATCAACAAGTTTAATTTACTTACTTTTGGCTATGTTAATTACTCCTCGAAATAGACAAAGAGTGTAAACTTGATTTACAACAAAGTGGCTGATTAAAACTTTCCTTTTGTAAACATTGGATTCTCACTCAACCGCATATATGTGTTTAAGTTTAAAACTTCATATATTTATGTGGAATATTCTTGCCAACTCTGCCTTCATGGTTTATGTGTCGCAATGATTCGATACTCTAGTGCCTTTTCAAGTATCAGGATTTTCTGAAGAGGAAATTGATGTTGTGTAAATTACTACAACAAGGATGCGTCCAATCAAGGTTGAAATCGTACCTCCTTAGATTTTATGGTCATTGGCATGAATTGATCGACCAATCTTGTATTAGATAATCTCAACTAGTTGTGGACCTGTTACCAGCATTTCAACAATAAGTAGAACTATTGTCGCATTGGCGTTAACCCCGATTAGAAATATAAGAATCAATTACTAGTATCGTGCGCGAGACAGGGGATGCTTACCCTTTCAGAACAACTGATCCTTATCTGTCTTGTAAAGGAGTCCATGCCTTTGTACTTTCTGTTTTGTTTTGTCTTTTAGCTTGTTTCGGGTTTTTCTTGTTCGTTGAACTTGCACTTTTGATCTCCCACATAGGTATTCTACAATGGACTTCCATATGTCAATACAAATGCTAATGGGTTTCCTATTGTTACCTTGGCATAAACGTTATCACAATACTCAGATGAAACACACTATACCAACAAAGGTTTCAGGATTTTCTAAACTTGAAACAAAATAAGACTACTAACAACTTAAGATTGAAACCTTTCCTTTTAGTCATCTGCTTATTTATAGCAAATCTGCTTCTTGTACTTTGAGTTAATCGATGATTCGTTATTAGAGAACAATAAAAACCTTCAATAAAATCATTTCCACACAAAGTAATGGTGTTTTCGAAAGGTTCCTCGTATTTTCCAGTCTAGCTGCTGCGCAGTGCAATATTATTCTTCTTTAAAAAAGCCAGGACTCATAGTAAGGCTTTAAAGTTATCTTGTTGAGAATCAACAATACATACAAAGAATAATATGTAATCTTATTAAATCTCATTTCTATTTTTAGGCTTTCCTGTAATCCCCAGTATCGTTTACACGGTATTAAGAGCAACCAATCATCTCCTAGATAACAGGTACGGATATTTTTCTTACAAGCGTTTCCTTATCAGTGAACAGTTTTTAAATATATTGTAGAAGTTTTAATTTATTTGTCTTCTCAAACGGACTGCTTGGGAAATCTAAAACAGGAGGTGTGGGAGATCCATTGCTCCTTAATCCTGACAATCAGAGCGTCAAAGACGCTCTGTGTTTAATTTAAAAAAAGAGTTTTATAAAGCACGTTAAAGACCTCTTTAAAACAGTTTTTGACACTAATTTAACCCGCATTTTTATTCTAATTGCATATAAATTTTCCTACCCTTACGACCCCCGGTTACAAGTCTACATATGTATTTATTTTATGTTAACTAGTTCTCGTCCCGAATATTGCTTTACTTTGATTATAGCCCAGATCTTCAAACAAGGGCTGGTACAAAAATGTCAAATTTTATTTCAGCCTTTTAACTGAAACTTCCCATATATCTTTGATTTAATAGTTTTAAGTTTGTAAAAGGATGGTTGTATGAAGGCTGTAGATGCCTTATATGTATTGAAATTTCGGTTTTGGAACAATAGTCCAAAAGGGATATAATTCTTATAAAAATTTCGAAGATACCAAAGGCGTAGACAGAAATAGTTAATTAGAAGACAGAAAAGACAGTGGCCAGCAAAAAAAAAAAAGAAACGAAAACATAGTACATACAACACTACACTGAAAACCTTGAGCACTACAAAAACTAGCTTGGGTTCATTGCGGGTGCTCAAATATCTTCCAATATTGCAAAATAAACACATAATTTTTGTTTGAATTTTAACTTGAACATAAATGGGTTACAAGTTACAAAGAACAGTAATGTATAGAAAATTATGATATAAATAAAGTTTTGTTTGTAATTAATATTTTTTCTAAGACTGTGGCAGCTCTTGATCAAAGAGGAAGACACCTTCAAAACTAAAAAGAAATTTCTATTTTAACACAACTGGTCCTTAACTACATTAGTTTTGTTAAATAGAGTGTAGTTACAAGAATGATATACCCCCCTTTTTCTATGAAGATAAAAATGTGAAAACGATTCTATGGTCAAGTTATCATTTTGCTGAAAAGCAATATTATATTACAAATGATATATATTTGCAGTTGCTGGCATGGAGAGACCTACTTAATATGGATATTCTCCGGACCTGTAGCTTTATCTCTTGTTGTAAGTAGAAAACAAGACAAACATGTTTGCTTGTCCATTCAACATTGGTAAATTTTTATTTCTACAGTTGCAACATTTTGTAATTGTCAGAAGGAGTTACATTAATGCCTGAATTCATAATTATAAATAATAACACAAAATTGCTTCGTTTAAGGGGGTAAGGCTTATTTATATTGTGTTAAATAAGCAAAATTTGCAAAATTAAAAACAGACAAGTCCCATAAAACCTGAAATTGAATATAAAAGGTCTCGTCACTTGTTATATTTGATTGTTAATGACATGTTACTCTAAATCCTGCTGCAGGTGTTTAAATGATGGCAAACATTTGGAGATCCGTGATTAGATTTTTGATTAGACGATGCAGTTGTTTTTTTAAAGTTTGTTTTATGTCTTTTTTCACACCACTTTCCCAGGTTAGGGGAGGATTAAGTACTTACAAACATTTCTAGCCCCGTCGCATACTGCCCGGATCCTGTAAACCAGTAGATGTCGTTGTTGTTAGGTTAAAGTATTACTTGGTTTGCATTGTATACCTATTTGGCCGATAGTTGTTATATTTGCATATCATTACATTTTATTTTTGGGCCTTAACAGCTTGCCTTAGTGTGTGGCTATGTGCCAATTACTGAAATCATTCGGGTAACCTGTAGATGTTTTCATTTATACGTCTTGTGTGGTTGTCTCATGGACAATCATACTACATCCCCTTTTTATACCAAACACAAACTCGCACACAATTTTCTCACATAGAACTAATTTACGCTTTTACAGGTCAACTTGATTTTCTTGATCAGCATTCTGAAAATATTATGCTTAAAGGTCAGATCAATTGCACAACAAGAGACCAATCCCTTCAGGTAAGTAAAAAAGGAGATTAAGGCGTAGCAAATCTTTTGAAAAGGGGGTATGATAAGGTTATAATCTGTTCACAAAATTAAAATTTCATTACAACAACTAAATCACAAAATTTGAATATTGAAATGAATACTTGATTGGGATCTAATACTGTTATTCCCATTAAACTTTATACATTGTGGATATCACGTACAAAATTCTGTCCAATTTTGCATTTTTCAACAATTTCAATAAAATGACCACTTTTGGCCAGTTAACAATTTTGCCGATGATACCATTGACAACCAACGGTTCATGGACAGTAAAATCCACCCAATCGTAGTAACAGGAGGATTTTACGGAATAGTCGTCACATTGACATTCTTATCTCAGACCGAATTTTGTCATAAACGTTATCATTACGGTAACCAATAGAAATTACATCCGGAAAAGACGAATAATTAAGGACAAAAACCACACAAAAATTCTAAAAATACTAAAAAAATTTAAAGTATAGATCTGTGCCTTCAAAGGGGTCTGGTCAAGAAACTAATACATATATTGCAAATAAAAAAGATATTTTGGAAATAAAAGTATTATTTCATGTTATTGAGCGAAACGTTTTCCCTTGAAGAACTAGTTTGAAATGTGTAGATTTTTGAACTTATACGTTTTGAGTGGCTGTCTCATTAACAATTATATCACATTTTCTTTTTTTGTTTCTTTGGTTGAAACCCACAGGTAAAAGAAATTTTAAGGTTCCAAAAATACCCGCGACGGTGGCAATATATTAATGTGCATTAAACTTAACTCTGTGATACAAGAAAAGCGTAATCTGATTAAAATGACAATTGACATCTTCCCACTTTCGTGACTACAAATCCGGTCCTTTACCAGTTGTGACTAACATCGATTGTGAAAAAACACTGGCATTGTCTACTGAGTAACTCGACGGGTGCCACTAGATGAGCAGGAGTTGCTTACCCTTCTGGAGCACCTGAACGTACCTTGGTTTTTGTATGGTTCGTGTTACTCCAGCTTTAGTTTTCAGTATTCTTTGTTTGTCTTTCGTTTCATTTTGTTAGCCATGTTCTTGGCTCTCTTCTGACTTAACGATTTTTGCCTGCCCCTTTGGTATCTTCGAATTCTTTCAAAAATCAGACCTTTCGGAAATTTTTAAAATACATGTTTTCCAGTGTTGCATAAGTATGAGGAATTTTGGTAGGTAATAAATACGGATTACAAGGAGTAATTTTTCACAGTAGCATTACATGTACAACAAAAGCATATGAAGTCCAAAGGTCTAAATATACTAAAGGAAGAACTCAAAATGAAACAAATAGAAATAGAAATCCAACTCCAGCAGTATGGAAAAATACTTGGTTCAACAGGATTCGAAGCCTCTCCGTAATTTTCAGTTTACGTTTTCAAAATATATTTCATTTAACTCCCGTTTTGTAAAGAATTTCGTAGATTCCAAGCCTTTGTTCCTTCTTTTGTTTTCGTTTTATCTTTTTGTGTGTTTCAAATTCGTATTGTCTCTTTGAATTATGCATTTTTCACAACGGTAATCTACACTGGATTTATTCTGATCATAATTATAATATTACTGATTTATTTAAAGACGTTAACACGGTAAGTAAGAAATTGATCTTCTCTGAGGCCCTCACATTTATTATTTAAAACAAAAATACAATATTCAGACATGCGACAAAAACCAGCCTAAATGTAAATTACAATAATTAGAGTCAAACAATAGTCATGATATTAATAATATAAAACATAATTAAAAGCAATAATTCCAATACTGGATGTAAGCTGCTTTTTGATTGGACGTTACAAAAAGTTTACACATCGATAAATCCAACTTGATGACGTCACACAAAATATTCATACGCCGGCAATATAGTCCATCAGTAATTTCAATTATTCTCGTAATATTTGAAATTTTTATGCATTAATTTTGGAATTATAAGTTAAATAAAGGCTGTTTGGAAGGAAATTATTGATGTGTAAACTTGGCCTTTCACTCACAAACTTAACATAAAGTCCTTTGGACTTTATTCAGTTCGGACTTTATGTTAAGTTTGTGAGTGATTCGGCCAAGTTTACACATCAATAATTTCCTTCCAAACAGCCATTATTACTATAGTACTGATGTATATCATTATAATTGTAAACTATGGTGTAATTGGCTGAAATACACAGCTACGAGTTATTGAATGGAAACTCTATTGAACACCAAAAGAAATGCAACACCTGTCAGATGTTAATAGCCTTTGTTTGAAAATTTGGATTTGGAAATATTTGTTTGCGTTTGCACCTGATTCTTTGTTTACTTAGGAAAATAAAGCAGCGACTCATTTGAAAAATGAATGATCATCAAATTTATTAGACTGAAGTCTTATATTAAACTAAATTAATATTTCAAATTTTTTGTTGTAAGTAAAGTTTTGCATTTTTTGGGTGGTTAAAAAAATGTTGACTTTAAGAACCTTGAAATCGAAAGTCATTAGTCTCTAAAAATTTGCAAAAGAGGCATTAATTGGCATACAAAATTTTTGTCAATTGGTTGATTTTTCAGAGAAGTTGTTTGTATCTTATTGATATAAGAAGAAATACTGTGTGCAGCTCTGTCAGTTAAGATTATGGGTTATACTGACATGCTTAAGACAAGGCTATAATTTTTACTTGAGTAATAATTATATAATTGTACATGTAGGTTTTAAACCAGAAGGATTTAAATTCTGAGGGATTTATGAAACCTTTTAATTATTATTACTTTACATTGTGTGTAGGTGCTGATAAAAGTCCCAGGTAATTAACTCAACCCTTAAAAAATTTTCTCTCAGTCATTTAAAATTTTCACACCATTCGACCTGTGGTTTAGTGATCTTGGACTGACAACATTCAGAGGAGGGTTTTGTATGTTTTTTCAGGTCAGACCAGTCTGTTGTAGACTTAGAAATAGCAAAATCTGACATGATTCAAAATTTAGGGATAACAATATCAATAGCTAACATAGTAAAATTCTCTATGTCAGGACAAGTATTGTTTATCAGAGTGTTGATGTATGGGTGCTTGAAGGTTTAGGTCACAAGTGAAGATATATATTATCTAATGTTTGGGAATTATAATCCAGTTACTACCAGTACTTGAAAATAAGCTTATCTTCAACAGTATGAAAATTTTCTGTTTTTCAATTTTATTTCAGATTAATTGAAGATGAAGGTTCTTATTGAAGAAAGAGACAAGTGGAGTCAGAAGTTGGATTTTATTTTAGCGGCCATTGGGTATTCAGTTGGTTTAGGAAATGTTTGGCGATTTCCATACCTGTGTTTTGATAGTGGGGGAGGTAAGAATATTAGTGTTTTTTTATAACATTAGTTTATAAATGTATGACATACTTTGATGTGTAGCAGTCTAAATTCTATGCTCATGCATTATTTAAATTTGATGTTCAATTCAGCTTAAGGTTTATCAAGCTTAAATGTCTTGGATTGATTTATAAAGTCTGAAACACTGGTCAAAATTTGACTATCTTGACTGTAATTGGATTACAAATTTTTCTTATACTCTATGTCAGAGTTTGTTGTAAAAAGGTTGTATAAGAAAAACTGTCACTGTATTCTTATAAAATGGCGTTTGTAGATTGAAAAAAGTGCAAGCAACTTGCAATAATACTTTTTATCAATTACAGTGTATTTTAAGCTGTGCAGAGTTTTTAAATCTCTACGGGGATTTTATAATATAAAATTGGCCATTAATTTGTTGGAAGTGGCCCGTTGCACATGCTAGCGCGATACTGGGAGTACACATTGCCAAAGCTGTATAATAAAGTAATTTAACTAGGATTAAATAACCTGCAAAAATGCATAGTGGTGTGCATGAATGAAATTTTAAAACTAGTTCTTGTGACATATATTGCAAAAGGGGGTCCAAATATAAAAATGTGCACAATTTTTCAAATCACTTTATCTAGGTCAAACTTTAGCGTTTCCACTTAAATTAAAGATGGCCAACCCTCAATGTTAAATCCCTGTAGAGAAATTCAAGGAAAGAAAATAGTATGTTAAACACTTTTGCACAGTGTAAATAATGAACCATTAACCAAGGGATAATTCTTTCTTTTAATTTTCAAATAAATACAAAGGGGGAAACACAGATACAACTAAATTAATTTTGAAAATCACACCCCAGAAAAGCTTGACATAGATTATAGATCTTCAGAATTGAATTATGATTATGATATCAATATAAACTCTTCCTGTTACCATGTTAAAACTATACCGGTAATATGTTTTTGCATTAGTCACTTGTCCTACACTTAAAATTTATTCATATGCATAAATATTTAAAGACAAGGATGTTTAATTGTTAAGTGATTATAGTCTAAAAGAATTCAACAAAATTCCTTAAATGCAGATGTTTTTTTAAAAAAAAACAATATTACTGTGTGAAAACCTTACTCTGTAGAATGGCTTTCTGGAAATTTCATACCTTTATCTTAGGAATATTTTACTAATTTTTTTGTCAAGAAGTAGAACACAGGGAGTTGTCCAAAAAAACATGAAAATTAAACTACTGTCCTCAACAGATACTTTTCAGGCACATATAACTGTTTTATGTGGGGAATTTCTCATTAACATTTTTGGTCTTCTAAAATCCAAAATTTTCAAAATGGAATGATAACAACCATTTACTTGTATATTGATGCATTGACATGGGAAAGAAATTTTTCAACTACATCTTAAGTTATATTTTACTCTATGGACATTCCTGAGGGCTTTTTGTAAAACCCCGTCAAGAGAGTTATCTCCCCTTTACATTTTAAATCCCTTTAGAGACTTTTCTTTTGCTCCAGGTTCATTTACCATTGAAAATAATATAATAATGAAAATTGTAAAAATTATTGAGATTAAAAATATGATAACATCTTTTACATTTGAACAAAGGCTTTCCATGAAGTGAGGTTTACAGACAGTTATCATGATACACCATGATACATGTATGTTTTTGCATCAGTCAATAAAATGTATATGATGTGCATTTATCAATATTTTTAGACAAAGATACATGTAAAGGTTTAATTGTTAAGTGCTATGAACTATTAAATTTCAAAAAATTCCTTAAGTGTTGATGTTTTTCAAAAACCACAATTAATTCATTTTTAAGTAATGAAGTTCAAGAGGATGAAAGAGGTGTTTTCATAAAATTATACTGTAAGAGGCATTTGCATGAAATAAACTAGGAGTCATTTTCATTTAATAAGGTGATTTTGTAAAATTAACCAGTGAAACTATTTTATTAGCACATTTACACTTTTTTATGAAAACACCTTGATAAACTTGACTTGTGTATTACATAATGTTCAAACTAAAGGAACAAAGAAACTATCTGTGGGATGTCACTATTAAAACTGTTTTTGCATGAGTTGCTAAGTCAAGGCCAAAGAAGGGTTAGTTCCCAGGATCCCAGTTGGTTTCTTTGTAACCTATGTAATTATATTTACTGATTTGTACAAAAGTTAAACATAATTTTATTTTTCATGTTTTATTCAATTTATTGATGTGTTTTTGATTCAAGGCCGGTGTGTTCATAAGCACCTTGTAACACCTACTACCACAGCAAAACCATGCTGCCCACAGAAATGTTTCCCTTTTGCTTCTTAAATCAAAACATTATGAGAACAATGTAAAATAAGCCAAGAGGGTATCCGTAATGAGTGGGCCCTTTTGTTACATGACAATTTAATTTATAGAATTTTTTATTGAGCTGAAGTCACATTATATAACTGTTTTTATAAGTTTGAACTTACTTTAAGTACATGTATTTTCTTTCTATGTGGGTGTGGGGTTGTTAAATACATGTACATGTAAATGTCAATATAGCTACTTGTTAAAAGTTATGTCATTGGAATCTGACAACAAGCCCATCTTTTTTCCGTGTTTTCATACCTAATACATGTATTTATGCAATATTTGTTAAATCTATGTCCATAATTAAACAGATGGGATTCGCTCTAGTGGGCTTCTACCCACCATAACTACTCCAATTTCCTTGTTTTCCTTTTCTTGAAAAATTTATATGGCTAAAAGTTCTTTTTAATTAAGTAACTGCTGTGAGCAAGTATGGTTATAGAAACCGAAATCAATGTAACAGCCTTATTGCAAAATTGGTGCATTCTAAAAAAAAATCACAGAGATAAAACTGACATGTTTTTTCTCTTCATGCACTAAATATTTTTATTTAAGTGAAGTCCATTTTCAATTTGATTTCTTACAATCTTGACCTTCAAACTAAAATCATATATTTTTTTCTGATCATGCTGATGAGCAATTTAAATGAAGTTAAAATTATTAAACCAACTTAAAACTGTAATTTCTATATTTGGAAAGAAGTATATGAAATACCTAAACTTTCCATATTTATTTAACATTGTTAATTTTGTATATACATGTATGCCAGAAAGAAATGATCCACATCTTGCATAAATTTATAACACATATTCTGAAGCCAAATTTAACTGCGTGTAAAGTGCTTTTCTGGATCACGCTAAGGGCTCTTTAGTATAAATACCCAGGTTTTAGGCTTAGGGTGATTACCATTGTGTATCTGGAATTGTTATCTGTGGAGCTCTCTATGGTTTGTTTCAACATAGGAACCACTTGAACTGACATTCTTGGTGTGTTCCTGGTTCAACAATGTGAACCACATAATTGAAATTGCCACTGGCTGTTGCAAAAAGAGCTCACATCAAATTAATGAAACAATTTTCCCTTAAATCATTTAGATTTTATTTTTACTAATTTCAGGAGCATTTTTGATTCCCTTCTTCTTGATGTTGATTCTATGTGGTACCCCTTTGTTGTACATGGAGCTCTCTGTTGGACAGTACACCAGACAAGGACCTGTTGGAGCATTGGCTAAAATCTGTCCTTTTTTCAAAGGTTTGTATTAAATGTGCTTGACATACATTTTGTTAATCACAAGAAACTGAAGTAAAAAATTAGAATTCATGTTAAACTAAAGCCAAACCATTACATTATTGATTAAGTGTAGACATGTATGAAAGCTACATTAGCTGGATATAAAAACTACATCAAGCTGGATACATAAGCTGAGTAAAGACTACTAAAGACTACTAAAATGGTTTTTAGCTCACCTTGCCAAAGGCAATGTGAGCTTTTGCCATGGTGTGTCGTCCGTCGTCTGTCGTCCGTCGTCCATCGTCCGTTAACTTTTCACATTTGAATCTTCTCCTCTGAAACCACTGGGCCAATTTGAACCAAACTTTGGTGGAATG
>JAULBM010001512.1:0-12009 GCA_032357055.1 Geukensia granosissima | reverse complement strand
CTAACGCCTCACCTTAAAACAAACGAGTCGACCAAATAAATCATAATATCAGGACTTGGTTTTGCGTATAACTTGTATTATATAATAAATAAACAGTTAGCAAGGAAGTAGCGATACCTGTAGATGATTAAGAAAACGACAAGGTCTTCGTAAGTGGATGGGATAAACTTGTTTCTTATAGGACAAAAATAACAAAAAGTTTTGTCCCAAACGCCACAAAATCTCTTGACTTTCAAGACCATCACTAACTTGATGTGTTTTTGCATAGAAATTGAGTAAAGAATATCTTGCTGTATATCTCGACAAAATATTCTGTCTTTTCGTATTGAAATACCTTCCACATGGGAGACAACTCTTACGAAAACTCACAAATTACGAATATATCCCGGGTTATGAAAATCGAGAATTGTTGATAAAAAGTATCATCATATATGATGTTATTTGTCCCTGAATTTATCAACAGAGATTTAACTTTGAGGGTTGGCAATAGGGAGCGCAAAAGTTTGACCTAATTAAAATAATTTTAAAAATTGCGCACATTTCTTATGTCTGGACCCTCGCTATTGATTTATATAAGAATAATTACTTTTTAAATTCCATTCAGGTGCTGCTAAAAAGCATTTTAGCAGGTTATTTAATCCTAGTTTATCTACAAATTTATAACACAGAATTGACAATGTGTACTCCCGGTCTCGCTCTAGCGTGCAAAGAACCACTTCCGGCAAAAAAATTGGTAATTTTCAATGTAACATTCCCGTAGAGAATTAAAAACTCAGCGCAGTTGAAAATACACCGTGATTGCAAAAAATTATTATTCCAACATGCTTTCATTTTTTAATTTAAAAAATAAACTCCATTTTACAATAATACGTTAAACAATTTTTCTTTCATATAACATTTTTACTCGTACCAACAAACTCTGACATGGAGTATAGGATAAAAAAAATTGAAAAAATGCTTTGGACCCCTGAATGGAATTTTAAATATAGTTCTAATATGAATAGCTAAAGAGGATCTGAATTGACGAAATGTGCGAAGTTTTTAAATAACTCTATCTGGGTCCAAATTTAGCGCTTCAACCAAACACAAAATTGGCCTTCCTTCAAAGTTTCTCTGAAAGAAATCTAGGGGCATATAATATTGTTAGTAAATAAAACGCTTTGCACTGTGTTAGATATGGATTCTTTCTTTTGATTTTGAAGAATTACGAAGGGTGAAACACGCATAAATTTTAATTTGGTTCGAAAAATTCACTCCAACAAAGCCTAGATACATGGAGTTTATACGCTATGTCAGAGATTGTTGGAACTGTTAAAAACGTTATGAAAGAAAAACTGTCTGCCGTATTCTTATAAAATAGTGTTTGTTCTGTCGATTGATTGGTTGAATGGAGCTTAACTTCCAGTGGCAAATGTTTCATGCATATTCAGGACGAGAGTATATTAATGATGGGTGATGATGAATAAGCCCTGCTTTGTACTAGGCCGAAACTCGGAAAGGGATTTTTAAAGTGATAGCTCACGAAAGCAGCAGTCCGCACGAAGACGTGCCACTTTACCCAGACACATTATTCTGACTCGGAGCCGAATAGTCTTTGCTCTTACTCCTAAATGCTGCGTGCTTAGCGGAGAAGCAGCAAATACCAAATGTAATGTCTTTGGTTTGACCCGGCCGGAGATCAAACTAACGAACTTCCGCACTCAAGGGGAGCACGCTAACCATTACAACGCCGAGGCGGTCTGTTATTTTGTAGATTGAAATAAGTGCACCTAAGTTACAATAATACTTTTAAGCAATCACGATGAATTTAAACTTGTGCCGAGTTCTCTAGAGGGATTTTAAATTGTAAACTCAGCCATTTGTTTGCCGAAAGTGGCTCTTTGCACGCTCTAGCGCAAATTGATTTTCAGCACACCTGAATGGATATTAAAAATTATTTCTTCTTATATGAATCGCAACAGAAGGTCCAAACAAATGAAATTTCGAATGTTTTAAAAATTACAATATAAAAGTAGGGAATTCAGGGGCAGATAATAGTATGTAAAACGTTATTTCATAGCGTAAAACATAAACCGTTAACTGTGGAACAATTCTTCCGTTTGATTTAAACTAAATACAAAGGCAGAAACGCACAAATAATTTTATAAAACCTTAACATCGATCACACGCCAGAAAAGCCTGACATAGAGTATAGTGATTTTTGGAGTCGATTAAGAGATTATAAGAAATGTATCTCTGCTAAACAAAAAAAATTACTTTTATTATGTCCACAGACGTAAAATTTTCTATATTTGTAGTTTATTCAAACAAGTCTTTATATCTCTTAATGATGGTATTTGTCTCTTTCCTTTATTATTGGAACAACCTAAAGAAAACTTTATATGAACTATACAGTTAGAATCACGTGGTTAGAATATAGTTTAGATGACCTTGGCCGACAATATAACCTAAGAAACAATACCAGAAATCATTTCACATTCCTGTAATTATTTAAACATCTGCGTTATTTTCTAATTAGATTCACTTACTATAATGATGTGAAAAATAACTATAAAATCAGAGTAACGTGAAAGATAAGATGCTCTTTTGGGATCGTTTCCATGAGACATAAAATTTATTGTTGCTGAGATAATCCTGTTATGGATCTATGGAATTACCAAACTGTCATCGTCAGTTGTCAAACTTAAATCTGGATGAAGATTATGCATAATAGATTTTGTGACTAAAATATTAAATTATAGAACATCCTATTAATTAGCTAATGGATTTTACACAAAATTTCACGTGTTTAAAATATAATATTTTATTACGAAAGCATCGATCTAAATTTAAAGTCAATTTACACATCTAGTGGAAATTAAAAAAAAAACCTTATCTGACGTTCAGTTTAATTATACACATGTCGTTATAAATATCGTCGTATAACTAACTATATGCTAACTATTTTATGGGGTTCTTTAGCCCAGTTGTAATATTCTTATGACATGAAATTTATCATATTTTGTTTTACAGAAATCTCCTGTATTCATTGAAATTCTAAACCCCGTCAGATGACAGAAAATTGCAAAAATAGATGCCCTTTCCGCCGGATGTGGCCTCCAACGTGTATTTCGATTTGATCAGATATTGTCCTTGAAATATACATGAAGCATAAAAATAATCAAAAACAAATATAAAAACATTGATTTGCATGTCTTTTGAAACTTTTTTTGTGTTTAATACGTGAATTAAACTCAGTCTTCCTCTGCGCAAGACAAATGGGCATATAGGCACATAAATAAACTAAAATGACTCTTTTAAAAGTGTCATTTTAGTGTGAACAAAAGGGTAAATGTCACAGATACCGCACTCCAACAACCAGAAACGAAGGGGAAATGTACAAATCTAGAGGTATCCACAAGGCCTTCAACAAGAGTGTCCCCTGTGCATGCCCAAAGTCAGGATGTTTGGTCAAAGGTTTGTCTTGGAGGTTAAATGTTACATGTACATTTTTATCATATTCATGTACCAGCAGTATTATTTTACGTATACAAAATGTTTTATT
Source organism: Geukensia granosissima (assembly GCA_032357055.1). Classification (NCBI taxonomy): domain Eukaryota; kingdom Metazoa; phylum Mollusca; class Bivalvia; order Mytilida; family Mytilidae; genus Geukensia; species Geukensia granosissima. The sequence continues at coordinate 8,465 of JAULBM010001512.1, read as the reverse complement.
TAGGACGAGTTAGAGCTTTTCAAAAAGAGCAGACAAAAGTAGAAAATGTTATAACAATGATAAACTGTTTGGTTCAGTTTCAAACTATTTACAAAAAGTCAATATTAATACTAATAAAAACCATATTTAAAGATTAAATAGTGCTGTGACGATATCATTTACGGATAAGTTTATTTTGATGAATTTTAAGACCCAGTGGATTTTACTTAAATTTACGAGGTTTATTTACGACGTTACTGTAAAAGTAGGATGTGATATCCCGTTTGCAACAACATGTATAATTTTGATACTTAACTCATTACATTTATAAAAGACTTTAGTAATTGTTTAAAATAATTTGTGGTCACGTAATCTTCGACCTAATAATATGTCAGTTACTATACAAGTTTGCGGCCTTTAAACTCTGAAACGTCGCATAACGAACAAGCTGAGAAATATATACCACGTATGAAGAAGCCAAAACAAAGTCCTTGTCAAGGAAGTGAAAATTTACATTAGGGAATAAAGAACTCGTCCCCCTTATCGTAAATTTTGGTGGAAATTTTACCTTTGCGAAATATACACATCTAAATCCAGACATGGACATTTGAGACTATTGTTATTGGCTTAATTCAAGGTTTTTATTCCGTTGGATAAATCTCGCTAGTGTATTTGTAGAAATCTTGAGTTTTTAACCGAAAGGATATCATCAAGGTAGCGGTAGGCATTGTTAAAAATAGATTTAGAAAAGTTTTTCCTAAGAACTTTCAATCATAGTTTCTTACTGATTTAGTGTTTCCTATTGTATATGGATTGCGTACACGTTAAAAAAAATAAATTGATAATGATTTGTATTTGATCGTGTTTTTTATGTTCATTTGGCAGCCATAAGAATATAAATTCGCTTATAGCTGTCTATGCATGTATGGAAATAGCATGCTTGTGATTAAATTTTTCTATAATCAACGCCGACATTCAAGTCAAGATAAATATCTTAAATCGATAAATGAGGTCGGTAATAAATTTTTTAAAAGAAAATCTAGATTAAAGCAAAGCATTAATTGTCGTTAATAACAGTCTAATTACTGAGTTATTGCCAATTAGACTTTGATTCTGCACTTAATCATTTCTTAACTAGGCAAACATGTCTTTATATGCATGCTTGAGCTATAATCTAACGCCCACGTTAAGGGATCATCCGAAGAATTAAGACCACATACTTTTGTCTGTTTCTCAATAAAACATACATGTAACATCAATATTTAACAGACAATATTTGGTATATATGCAAGAAAGATACAATCAACATTTTACCACGTTATATAAAAATTCAAATTAAGCTAGAAAGCTTTTTCTGTATTTATCTTCATTAGACAAGTTGGGGTCCAGAAATAGGAAGAACAGTTAAACATTATCAATTTCTAGTTACATTCATGGACCAAATGAATTATACAGTATAAAGTTGTTACAATGGCGTGGTAAACACTTCGAAAGTAACGTTTAAAGAAGAAATATGATGTAGTTACTTTGTGTAGATGTTGGGACATAAATTGCTCATCAACTTTTTGAGCTTCGTAAAGCTTTTGTTAGATAAAAAGCATGAAAATCACAAATATCCAGCAATTTAAGATGTTCCAGCATAGCTAATTCTATTTTTAGCAATAAGCACCAGTTTGATTTCTTTAAATCATATTTATTATATAACCATGTTGATTGTCGGGAAAAGTGTCGGTAAATAAGACGCCATGGCGTTTCTCGCTTTGATAACTAATTGGATTTGTTTTCCAAAACGGGACAGGTATATAATTCATATTCAGCAGACGTATGCCCTAGATTTTCCCATGAACCAGTCAGCATTTTGAGATCTATGTTTAACCCCTTTTACATCTTCTAATCAAATTGAAACAGTGCAGGATTTGGGGGTTTTCTACACAAATGTTTACGTTTGTACATGTAAGCCATATGTTGTTAGCTCATCCAGTACCAATATGAAACGCTGGTTTGCAAGATATAGAAGGAAGGAAACTATGTAACAAACTGAACAATGTTTTATAGGTAAACACTGTAAATAATATAGGAAGTTTTGAGTATTATTTTTTCCCTCTTATTCAGAACAAAGCTTACTGGCAAAGTTTTCTGATCGCCTTGGTTATTTTCACATTACAATTGAATGGCTTCATATTCATTGTTTATAGTGGTTTAGTGACATGAAAGATAATAGGTTGTGTTTGTTAGTTATTAAAAAAGTTATTATAAGATAATGAAAGAATTTTCGATGACGGATTTGCCCACATGGAAAAATTTATATGGCCGTCTAGCAACTTTTTGATTAAATTTTTATATTTTTCCCCAACAAATTCCTTTATTTCACTTTAGTTTGTCAAAAAAAAAACAAAATCTATTTTTTTTGGAAAATTCTTTTATTATTTTCCCAAATATAGTTCAATGGGGTTTTTTTCTTATCGTTTACCTTGTTTGGTCAACTATATGGTGATCTCAGGATATGTTTTTAGAAATATCGATAATGATTTCAGTGGTTCCCTTAGCATTCTTGCGTACACATTTTCTGAATATCATTTATTTCCTCGAATTTTAAACTATTTGTGATGTCTGCGAAAGTCAATACTATTGAAATTTAAATACTGTATTCTTTATGCGAGATCGACATTTTTTCATTTTGGGATAACCAAAGTAGCATTCGAATGGAAGTTATGTACGAGTGCCCTATTTGACCTCGATCAACTGACCTCACTAAAAATCAGTACATCCACAATTTAAAGGTTTTTGGCTTTTTACAATTGGGAGCGAAAAAGCGTCAAGATAAAATAGAACGCTGAAAAATTGATATGACGATTTGCTATTTACAACAATTTCTTAAATTTTGTTGTTTAAAAATGAAGCTTCATATATACTTTCTGTATTTTCTGACTCCCAAATAGTATTAATTGATTGATGAAATAATCATCAACAGCAAATGTCTGTGCTTTAAGTGCGGGAGACAATATATAGCGTCATCATTTACACAACAGTTTTTTTTCTAAATCCCAACTGCAGTCAAAATTGAACATCCTGACCGTCCCGCTACGGATAACATTCTTTACACTTGAGAACAGTCAATCATTATCGAGTACTAAAAACACATTTTTAAATCCGGGTGAAGATCGGCATTTTGAAAAAGCTCGATTTATTTTTTTTAAATTTTTAATTTAATGTATGATTATTTGGTTTGCGGTGGTGTGACTTTGATAATGCGTGGAACTTATTTCTTCAAACAATAGTCATTGCAAAGCCGTATTTACGCATAAAACCTTTGCTGAATATTTTAAAGTTCCTACCCTGTATTTGTTACTTTAATTACATAGGAAACCAAAAACTTTTAAAACTATTTCATTACTACATCTCAAATTTCTATCCTCCTGACAACTGTGCGCACTAGCAAGAAACAGCTTATCATGAAATATTGCAACAAACCTTTCAAATGTTCAGTTGGGACCGATTCTATGGGTTACTCAAATTAGCTTTGAGCAGTCCAAATTAATGCTATCGAAGTCGGAATTAGAACTCGTAAGCAGAACAGCAAGTTAAATTTAGTCTTATTCTGCCAGACTTGTGTCTGCCTCTGTTTGTTTCTAAGTACAAAAACAGACTTACTCCCAGGTCTGGTATATCTGACCTACCAAACAGATATCAGTCTCTTTATCTCTGGTAAGCGGACATAATTGTAAGTGTACGTAGGATATAGTAATAGGATACATTTGTTTCATATAGTTTATCAATAACATAAAATGAATTATAGGATTTTTTTTATTTTCAATTATATTAAATCACACATGAATTATGTTTGACAAAAAATGTTCTTCCGCAAAGTTTATTTAAGACTTAAAAACAGGTCAACCTCATCCGGATGGATTTCGCACCAAGTAAGTTCTGCTTTGTGTACTAGACCATTAGTTAGTTTATAATTTTAAGTTTACTTTTGAGCTATCCAGGCCTGTAAAGCAGTTCCATATTATGTATACCTGCTTCGTATGTCCACTTTTTGTGTCCGTAAGAATTTGCCTTATCTGCAATGGTATTTATTATTAATTATATATTGAAGTGTTACGTTTTAAATGAATTGAAATACCACTACTCATATTAGAGGGTTATACTGCTGACTTATCTAGTTAACACGGTAATAAAAATGTACTACAAGTGTATATATGTCAGTCCCAAGCCAGGAACCTGTACTCCATTGCTGTCGTTATGTTACATTTTTCTCAAAGCAGAAAAGTTCTTGACGGATCAAGTTGTTTAATTTTTATTTAATAAAAATGTAGGCAAAAGACAAAATGTCATTCGTTTTGAACAAATATTTCCCCTAATCAACTAAACAACAACAGAAACTGATTGTGCTAGAAAATACTTTTACTCGATCAATGTCGTACCCGTTTATCAAAAAAAGTCTTATCGATGGTCGTGGCATCAGTTATTTCCTACTCAATTATTCAAAAATGAACATTAAAAGCGTTTTGTTAATCCAATTTTCGTTTTTTCAAGGACTTAAAATGAAGAAGTGTGTTATTCAGAATCTCACTTACTTTATACAACCGACCTGAAGTTAACCATTGACTTACTGTTTCCTGTTCTGTATGGTCTGCCTACACACCAAATAAATTAATTGATGATAATGACTTATCTTTCGTCGTATGTTTTTATAAATTCATTAGGCAGCCTTATTGACTTATTTCTGTTAACTCAAATAGCTTTTTGATGTCAATGTGAAAATAGCATGCTTACGATTGAATGGTTAACATTAAACACCGGTATCAAAGCCAAGTTACATTTTAAAATAAATGTATGTGATCGGTAATTAAAAAGAAAAATTTTGAAAGACAACCTAAATTAAAGCAAATCAGTAGTTTTTCGAAAAAACAAAATAATGATTGGTAGGTTTTTGACTTAGTTAGAATATGCCTTTGCTGTAAATCCTATTGAAAACCTATCGTTATTGTCGGGCTCAATTTAAGAGTCCGGAAGCACCGGGATCGCTGACATTTTATATTCAAGTAGTTTTATAGTGAAGAAAATAATCACCATATCTAGGCATTTCTGCAACCAATGCACAATGTGTGATGTGCGTTTGTTTCCTCTTGCACAGAACAAAGATTACAGACGTAAAAGTAACTTTTACTTATCATAAGAATTGTTTTTGGTCATACCCTTGTCAAAAAAAATGAAGCTCCATGATTGTCCTCTAGCATTTCAATTGACTGTTCTTAGTTTGTTAGGATAATTTCCAATTGCACAGAATTCTTCACATATTGCTCTCTACAAGGACCTTTAAACAGCAACACCTTCTCGTGTTTCTTAGAAGTTATAAAAGTACCGATGACAGAGGACAAAAAAATTGGATCTAACTTTCCTATCGTCCTAAGTGCATTAGCAATTAATCTTACATTTTTTCGCTGAACCTTTAGCATATTTAGGAATAAATCTTGAATTGTACTTTGGGTACACACTTTTTCGGATTTTTTCTACAACACCCACAACAAAGCAAGATGATTTATAGTCCAATCTAAAATGCTTTAAAGGGCTTTTCACAAGCCTTTCTGAAATTGGAATGCAAATATGAACCAAACTTTGGTGGTCCTCTTTATATAGAACGCGACATCAAGATTGCTTGCACACCTTGCATCAAAGAACATGAAGAACTAATAGAAATTAATCATTATCGAAAACCGTTTGCTAATTGGATTGTACTTTTGGTTTAATAGCCCATGAACATACCATTCCAAACTAATAAGGGAAATTTATATGGACGATCGAATAAACCTTTGTTCTATTGTGTTTTAGTGGTCCACTTTTAGAATTATAGCTTTATGTCAACAATCATTTAAAATTGCTGACGTCATATTTAATTTTTAATTGTTTCGACGTGATAATAATTGATTAAGATTTTATATAAATGAACCGTATTTAATTTAGAGAAAGTGAAAAAAACAGATCCATCAGACAAAAGGGAAAGTCGAAAGAAACATCGATCTCGAGAATATGAACACGATGGAACATGACAAATACTTTACAAGTAAATATAAAAACATACAACTATGAAAAAATATAAAAAAAACTTACGATTTTGAACAATGCGGGCACCATCAATAAGCGGAGGTAAACTCAAGTGGTCCGGAAAGGTAAGTAATTTCTGCCCCATTAAAGTCACCCGCCGCGTTGTCGATTTTCAAATCCGACTTTATTCATAATACAAGTTGACCAATGTTGAATAAATATGTTGAATTTTAATATGCTATATGACATTTTTGGAGTACTCTCTTTTATCAGTAGCATTAGACCCAAAATATACAAAGTCCAAACATATCCAAACACACAAATCCGATCCAATTGGAATTGGAAGCCAAATCCAACGGAAGGGACAACTACTATGTACAAAACGTTTTGAAACTTTTTCATATTTTCAGTGTTTAAGAATTCAAAACAAACGCAGCAAATTTCTATAAACATTGTTTGATAAATTTCATGCTCGGATAAGTCTAATAACTGGGTTGGTGAATACCCTTAGGGACCATTGACTCACAAGCAAAGGAATCGTTCCAGCGGTTTCAAAATACAAGTTTACAACTTTTGAATAAATCTGATGCTTGTTAATACGCTATATGTGCATTTCAATTAGTAACATCTCATCAGTAGAATTTGAACCGAATATAGTTAAGAAAAAATTCACATTATCTTTGCATTTCTGCAACACATGCACAATGTGTGTATGTTTCTTCTTGCGCAGAAAAAAGATTACAGATGTAAAGTCACTTCTAGATCTACTAGATTTGTTTTTGGCCACATCTCTTGTCAAAAAAGGAACTGACGCTCAGCATTCCAGTTGACTGATTATTCTTAGTTTGTTACAATAATTTCCAATTCCACAAAATTCTTTACATATTGCTCTCTACAATGAGCCTCTAACAGCAACATCTTCTCATGCTTCTTAGATATTATAAGGAGTTATAAAATTATAACCTCTTTTTATCAGTAGCATAAAAGCCAAATAATACATAGTCTAAACAGATCCAAACACTCAAATCTTAACAAATTGGAATGAAAAGCCAAATCCGACGGGTGGGACAACTACCAAGTGCAATATCTTTCGAACCCTTTTCATAATTTCAGTGTTTTAAGAAATAAAACAAATTTCTGTAAAACATTGTCTGATAAATTTCATGTCAGATAAGTCTGACAATTGGGCTGATAAATACCCTTGGGGACCATTGATCCATCAGCAAAGGCTTTGATCCAGTGGTTTCAAAATACAAGTTCAGCAATGGTGAAGAAATATGGTGTAATTTAATATGCTATATATACATTTCAAGGAGTAACCTTGTAGTCTTCAACTTGACGAAAATTCCAAACAAAAACCAAAGTGACATATGGTTATCAAAGATCTCCTTTCTTTATCCGTTGTTGCTGTGTTAAATGGATTGGCATGTTGCATCAATGCCTAACTCATTAATCAAACAATCGATAAAATGCTTTTGCAGACACAAATTAAATTATTTGGGGACCTATCTGCTGTCACGACAACAAATTTGTCATGAATGATAAGGTTCTAATAACAACCAGATCTTTGATTGTATGTTTCGCTTTCGTACTCATTAATGTTCTGAGTTTATTCTTATTTAAATGAGTAAGCAAACAGATTTTTCTTAATACAAAATTACCAAAGTTGAGTAAATATGGAGAATTTGGTATTCTGAAACAGTATCAACGTTCGCCTCTCGTTTTGTCCAATTTCTTTCATAGATATTCACAAAATCCTTAGTAACATAGTTGTATTTCCAGTTTATGGCGGAAGCCCACGATATTTACGTTTTGTAAAAGATTTTCTTGAGAGATCGTTCTCACCTATATTCAAAAATTTCCTGTAATGACATGGACAGCAGGAATATATTTGAATAAAGAATTGGCACAGAGCAGGAAGGGGGTCTAGCTTTTAGTTTATTAATAGCGGGATCCTGCAATAAACGTATGATAAAGATTTTTTTTAATGCAAAAGGCGAAGTTTAGGTTAGAAAATAATAGGAACAGACTGATCTTTGAAATAAGGTCGTATTTCGGCTGAAACAGAATTATGATTTACGATATTGCCACGATTGGCGTCCCAACCTTTGTTCGCATGAACAAGTGTTCTTCTCATTTCCATGTTATAAACATGTCTAAAATATCACCTTCCTTAAGTCAATATTAAAAAATGTTTTACCATTGCTATTGAATTAAAACCAGAAGAACGGTTTTATGAAATCTTTATCAGTATGGATAGGGCGAAATAAAAAATCCTAAATCTCCTTTCTATCTAGTTTGTAAATTATCATCAGTGAAACAGAGATTTCAAATTTGTATTTTTGTAGTTTAAAAGGCTTGATTAACTAGTTTCACATTTGTTCTGTGAACAACTGCGGCTTTCCTTTTAAAGATGTAATAGATTAGGATATGTCAGT
>JAULBM010001501.1:0-12009 GCA_032357055.1 Geukensia granosissima | reverse complement strand
TGAGACTGTTCAATATCAACTTCCTGTCAAACAAGATTTTGTTTACTTTTTTGGCCGAAATTTGCTATATTTGAATAATCATCAAATTTGATTTTTGGGGCCCATTGCAGCTTGCCGTAGGGTGTGGACATGTGTTCATTAATTTACCGAAAGGTTCAACCTATAGAAGTTTGTGTTTACATGTTTTGGATGGCAGTCTCATAGCCAATCATACTACATATCCTTTTTATATCACTTAGAATGAGTGTAGTATATTTAGCGTTGGTTCACGGTTCACGCTCATGTAAAATCTTCGCTTAATGAAAAAATGGTAAAATAAAATAAAACATTTCGTATATTTATATAAACGGTCAAGCTTGTAAATAAATAATTAAACTTAATGCTGCATTTGACTATTTTTTGCCTAAATTTTATGATTGATATTTAAGATTTCTTTTAGAAAATACTTTAAACGCGGAAGATGTTTTATTAGTCCAGAACATACAGAACTCTGCAATTTCAGGATAGTAAGCCTCGCCAATCCACAGAAGATATTCTTCTACATGTTCTTACTGCTCTTTATAATTTAGAGCAGGACATTAAGGCATGGACCATTTGACTATCTGGGGGATGGGATTTTTTAGAAAATAATTTTTGACCCTGAATTCTTTCTCAAAATATAGTCTGGACAGCATCTGGAGTGACAAAAATATTCTGTCCCACTATCTGGTCATTGAAAAAAAAATTTCCAAAGAAATTTTCTCAAGTAAAATTTACTGGCCCGCATACAAATACTAGCCCCCCCCCTTCAGAGAGTCAAGTCAAATGGTCCCTGTCTAAGGCTACCTATAAAGTAAAACTCATTAACGATATCCCCGCCGCCCGCATATTTGTGTGCTGAATGAAGCCCTTTTTCTTATGGAGACTTGCCCATACATCAAGAATAGAAAACCTATTTTAGAAGAAATAAGTCATACTCCAGACAGAAGTAGGATAAGGAAAATCTTCTCATGGTAATACAAATGTGCCAAATTTGATATGCTTTTCATTTTGCCCATGTCAAATAAAAAGGAGATATCACCCAGAGACTAATCCATGGTAAAAATGATAATAAAACCTCAAGGCCAAAGGTCGATGTCATATAGAGGTCCTGATGTATGGTACACACGTTCGCATCGTGAAACACTCATAGGGCCAAATATGGCATGCCTATGTAAGGAAGAAATATGACCGGTGGTAAAAAAACAACCACTTTTGACATTGAGGTCAAAGGTCATAACAGGTCATGAATGTATGCAACACGTCTCCCAATAGTGATACACTCATGTGCGAAATATAGTAATCCTATGTCAAAAAACAAAAGAGTTGTAGCCCTGACACAAAGCCATGTCAAGAAACCTATAAATTAGACCTTGATTTCAAAGTTCAAGGTCCTACTGGGGTTCTAAATGTTGAGAAAACATTGTCTCATGGTAATACACCTATTTGCCAAATATGTTATACCAATGTGAAAGCACAAAGAAGTTACAGACCGGAAACGAATCTGCACAAACAGACAGACGACAGACGAACGGAAAGACAGACGGACAGACAAAATGTTTCCTATATACCCCCTAACGTGGTTCGCGAGGGGTATAATAACTAGTTCTCATGTATTCTATTTAAATCTTTCAATATAGTATTCTGGAAGAAGACAGGTTAACAAATTCACAAATGTTAGGAAAATAAGTCCAGTGTAAAATACTCATGTGAGAGACAAAACGTTCCTAGTTCATAGACACAAGACAAATTTGATACAAACTAATACAAAAGGAAAAAATGGCTTGGAATCAACGAACTCCATTACAAAAGGTAAGGGTAAATATCCCCTGTCTTGCTCGCAACGCCTGCCGTGGAATCCTTTATCTCTAAACCGGTTTAATGTCGAACTGAAAAAGAGGTCAACTTATTGCTGTATAACCTGTACCTGTAACAAGTCGGTAAGTAGTCGAGATACACTGATAACATATGGATCAACCAAATCATGATGGCGACCAAAGAATGTTAAGAGGGATCATTTCAATTTGATATATCTTTGTTGTAGTAATTTATGCGCCAACAGCGATGCTCTCTACAGAATATTCTTGTACACTTGGAACAAGAGGTATCCTGAAAAAAATATATCATTGTCATTTGATGATCAAATAAGGTTGATGAATATCATTTGAAAGTAAGGCTTGAATAATGGCTACGCAGTTAAGTGACATAGTTTAAAATCAGAAACTATTGCTTTAACTTTCCGATCAGAACAGACGTCAGTTGGTCATTTTAATCTGACTAAAGCAACACAAACCTTTTTCACCAGGTCTCCATCTGCTGGAGGAAGAAATGATATACTAATTTTAAAATTGTTATTTCAAGACAGACAAATAGTTTTTCCCGACACTGACCTTTTTTTCTTATGATTTTGGACTCTAACGTACCTGATGAAATTAATCCAGAAAACACGTTGTACACAGATCAATTTATTCAAATATTTAAAAATTTTGGCATATTTACTTTATTGTCAGGATTTTTTAGAAGATATGTTATAAACGCATTTCAAGGTGAAACCTCTCATGAGTAAAATAGGAAATTAAATTACGAAAACCGAGATCGAAACATTGTAAAATAAAGTACAAAGATTCGATGAAAGGTTCGATGATACCAAAAGGTCATACAGGAATCGGGAGACAGACATGGTGTAACGACATGAACTAAAAAAACATAGTACACACAAATCTACACTGAAAACTTAAAAAGCTGGATTAACACGGACCCTTCAAAATCTAGGGTAAAATCAAGTGATCTGGAAGGGCAAGAAACTCCTGATTTCTAAGTGCGCTCATCGTAAAACAATAAAATGACATCTGCCATATAGATTACATGTTCAAGGATTGACGCCTTATCCGTTAAAAAGGGACATAATATTTATCACTGGCACTTTGAGAAGATAATATGTGTTAAAATGTACATGATACTAGTCTGAAAACTGGACTTGCTAATGCCTAGGGGACTTAGTGTCCAGCCACAGAGTTTTCAAATTCACTTCCCAGTGGTTTACAAAAAAAAAAAAAACAAGTTTATCAAAGTTGAAAAAAATATAGTGAATTTTATATGCTTTCTTAACTAAGCAAAAAAATGAAGCCAGATTCCACGGAAATGTCATCTACCAAGTTTAAAGTAAGTACATTTTCTGAAATGACAAGGGTAGTTCAGCCAGATTCGTGAACTCTGACAAGAAATTATTTTTTTTGTAGGAAATCGTTTATATGGTCCACATCCGGTTCTTGGACATTTGCGTAGAGCTCCGAAAGAAAATAGGAATAAAAATGTATGGTTATTCAATATAACAAGTGATCCATTAGAAACAACAGATTTATCTGAAGACCGTCCTGACGTTGTAAAACAAATGTTAGACATGCTGAAGGCATTCCATAAAACGTCTGTATCAGTAAGATATCCACCTAGCGATCCTGGTGCCGATCCACAACTCCATGGTGGTTACTGGGGACCTTGGCGATAAAAAAGTTTACAGTTTGTTAATAAATTTGATGTATGCTATATTTTGTCTGTTCTACATTTGAATAAGAGGATTCTTACTCTTCTGGATCATAGCATGTTTAAAAACAATCCTAAAATGTTTATTTAAGAATTGGAGTAGTCAGAACTTTGATAAGGTTTAGTTTGTTCGTTTCTTATGTTTTGAAAATAAGACTTTTTTTCAGATTTTTAAATTCTTCTGAACTTTGTTTTACTCATGTCAAATCTTTGGTATTTTGTCAGTTATTTTTCATTGTGGTTTGACATACATCTAAAGACGCTTTTTTGCAAGTTATAATGAAATCATGTTTATATGGCGTGTGAACAATGGAACAAAACTAAGGAGAGAAACATGTCACAGTTACCGTTTGTACTGTAAGTGATATCTCGAAAACATCATAAGAAACATACAAATACTATTGCTCGATTTTGTGTGTGGTCTCGGATTTACTCATACGTTTTATACAGTGGACGTCCTTATTTAGTCGTTGACGTTGAGTTTCTGCACGTTTTTATTATGTTAGTCCGTTTAAAAAGGACATTCGTGCATATTTTTATCTATCAATAAAAGTTTTCTCCTGTTTTGTGACATTTTTGGTAATATAAATGATTAAATGGATACATCAGAGAACATTATCTTAATAATACCTCTTCGATAATAGAAAGCTGTTGCTTACTTTTATTGTGAAGGCAACTTATCTATATTCTGGTCGAAGTTAAGGTTTTATTAAATTGAAGAAATCGTAATTTATTATAAAAATACCAAATTTAATCATTTCATGATGTTCTAATAAAATAAGGTTACAAGTCCTTTAAGTATAGAATACAGATATCAAGTATCAAAATAAATATTACGGACACACATATATTTGCAGAAAAGTAGGACTAGTTGAGGGGCTTTTAAAAAATGTTCAACTTTCCTCCTAATCCACCAAAATAGAGTTTATTTTTGTCAAACAAATTCTCAGTTTGTTCAGACTTCGTTATCTGCTGCTTGCACCGCTTTGAGTCCCTACCATTTACTTGAAATCAGCATCTGTTTTTTCTGTCTCCTTTATATCCGCTCTGGTAACTGATGAATTAGCAGAGGACGTGATTCTCCGATGTTCTTATTGGAGAGTTGTAATTGCAGCTGACGATGAGGAAGAATAAAATGTTGCTGAAGGGTTTGTTCTAAATGAACAAGCTAGAATGAAATACGATAAAAATATTCATTATCTTTAGTATTTGCTTACCATAAAGCTTAATGCGAATATCAGACTCACTATAATGGCGTTAAACTACATCAAGGTACGGATAAGTATCATTCAACATTTTTGCCATTAAGATTGATTGATGTATTGATTAGATGATTGTTGTTTCTAGGCACATGAGGCAGGTCAGCAATATTTTAGACATATAATGGCTGGCCTCTTAGAACAAAGCAGAACTACAAGTTACCCACATCATTATTTAACGATTTAACACACTTAAAGCAGTCAATTAGAATTGCCCGGTTAACACAGTATTTAAATCGTGAAAGGTAAACATGTAGTAACTTGAAAATCGGCGTTATTAACAACGTTATCAAAAACCAAAATTCACAAATGTAGTTTATTTGTTTATTCGATTTGAAACTACTTCAAGCAGTGTTTATAGACTAAATAACACCGTTTGAACTTTAAATAAATTCAAGCTACTACTCGTGGCCGAAAACACATAAATAATTCATACGTACACCTTCTTATATATCTATAAAACTGAGATGTGGAATCATGGTCTGTAGGATAGCCCTACAACATGTACAAAACGTATAATTTACAAATGTTTACAGTTAAGCTGATAGCCATAAATACCGGACAAAGAGTCACACCATAAAAATGTGTTAAGGGCCACAAAATAAAGTTAAGGAAATTCAAATGTAAAAATACTAGGCCAATTAAATTTAATGCGAAAAACTGGAGATAGAACATCCACTTAACTGTATGTGCTAGGCCTTTGGGACAGGCACTGAAAGTATATCCTGCAGATTTATCATGGCTCAACCCTCATAGTAGCATTGGCTAGTATTATATATTAAAAAGTGGTTTAAACCTTTTAATACAACATTTTAAGTCAAAGAAAAGGAAAATTGTATTTGTATGTAATTTCTATATCATGTTTTATACAACTGCTCGTTTTTCTCTGAATATCTAAGAGATTTTTTTCAAACTTTTTACAGACGATTGAGGAAACGTACATTATACAGATTCTGAAATCTCCTTTTTTGAAATCACAGTTTATGAGTTTAGAAAAAACATTTTTTTACCTCCAAAGATGACAATCAACATTTTTACGCAAATAGTGAGGTATGCACATTAATTGATTTCTTGTACATCAAATATCATCAATATTTAAATACATGCAATTGATTTAAAAAAGGCGTCAAAATCAAAAGGTTGTTTTTTGAATTCGCTTTTTTACGCGTTCCTTCAATTTTCCCTGTCACCCAACGAATATCAAGTAATTGGTGTGATTTTTTTCTTTTGACAATTGAAATGAGCAAAATCTCTAACTTTCAAGTAAAAACTTTAATCTAGCTTCTTATTTCATTAATGTTTACAATTTGTTGTATGCACAGTTTCTTATTTGCTTCTGACAGCTAGTTCAAAGTCCAAACCACATTGGAAAGTGGGTTTCGATGAAACGCAGTACAAATTTTCTAAACAAATACGGAAAACATTTGATAGCATTTTTTTTTCTTTCCTAGTTTGATGTCTTATGACCATATTTAAGGTATTCGAACCATAATTGACCACATGATTATGAAAAATACCCCGATTGCCAAAAGAACCTAATTTAAAAACATCGGAAAAGATCGGGAAATTTTCGGAAAATTCTATTACTCTGTAATTTTAGTTAATCTTTTGTTAATTTAAACTGTATTACAGATAATTTTTTACTCGAAAGCATGTTTTTAAAATCAATCAGGGAATTAACTATCTCCTTTTAATTGTTGAAACATAAAACTGATATCTTACCAACATTTTTATTATGGTTCAGTGTCCGAAGTTTCGGGTAGCAGTTGCTTATGAATCATTTAAGGCAGAACTATAAAATTTGTTACAGATGTGATTTAACTCTTATGCCTTGTTTAAACTTAGGAGTATTAACAATTCACTTGCTGTTTTTGACTGCCCTTTTAAAGTTACTTTTTCTATAAAAGATAGATATTTTTTTACTCTTTATACCACTTTACCACATAAGTTTGTGAATGAAAAGTTTTCATATCTATTTAATTGGTCGTCCAAAATGTCTGGTTCTTACCTTCTTACATGCAGCATATGTTCTTACATATGCTGCATAGCGGTAAACCTTATAAAAATTAACTAGTTATTCCCGTTCCATAAGAAACTGAAGTTTTGTACCACTTTCACTTCTTTTTTTCAAAACGGGAGGAGATAGATAATATTCATGGACATACTCCTGAAAGCTCTAATTGAGACAAATTAAATGAAAACAAAAGCGTCTAGATCGAATGAAAAATTCAAATTTTCCATATCATGTTATTGCATTATTTCCTTCCTTGACCGTTTTATCCGGAAAACGGTGAGAGATAGAGAAAATCCGTTGACATTCCTTTAAAGCTCCCATTGAGATAAATCAAATCAACAGACATCAAAATCAGATGAGAAATAAGAATTACTCGTCACGTGCACAATTGCCCATTTCAAACCATGATCTCTTTTATATAAATATCTACAAAAGCTACAAAAATGCTCGGAGTATGTTGTGTTGCATTTTGCATGAGGAATCAACTGACAAACACCAATCAAAATCAGATGAAAACTAAGGTTTTTCCATATCATATCGAATTCCCCCTCTCCCCCGATTTGAACCTTTTTAACTCGAAATCGGTAAGAGAAAATCTGTTGACAAACCACTGGATGCTCTCATTCAGAGGATACAAATACAAAAAAACATAAAAATCGGTTGAAGAAAAAATTTCCATCTTCTGCAAAATCTCATTTTTGACGCCCTTATACAAAAATTGGTAAATGCTACAAACAATGCTTGAAGTAATTTTTGTTTCATGTTTCATAAGGAAGCATTTGGGGAAATACATCACAATGTGATGAAAAATAAAATGTTTCGAAATTTTACAAAATTTAATTTTCCCATATTTATATGGCAGTATTCCTGCTTCCACTGCCAACGGGGTTTATGTGTCGCAATTGATTCGATACTTTCTTGGGTGTTCCAAGTATCAGAATTTTTTGAAGACAGCATTCCTCTTTTCGCGTACTTTACTACAAGGATACGTCAAATCAAGGTTGAAATCGTACCTTCGTAGATTTTATGATTACCATCATGAATTGGTTGAACCCTATGGTATCAATGTATCAAAACTGGAAGTGGACTTCTTTCAGGTAATTCAATAAGAATTGAACTCTTTTCTTAGTCCAGTGTAGAATACTCATGTTTAAGATCAAAAGTGCATAGCTCAAAAAGACAAGACATATTTGAAACAAATAAAAAAGTAAAACAACAAAAACGAACAAAGGATGGAAATCAACGACTCCTTTAAGATTAAAGTGGGAGCAAGCGCTTCCTGAGGTTAAGCATCTCATGTTTTTCAGCGCAACACCCGTCGTAGAATCATTAAATTAGAATCATGGTTTACGTCAATCCTGATTCCATGTATCCTTGTAGTAATATATGCGATAACAGTAATGCTCTCTTCAGGAATCCTGATACTTGGAACAGGCACGAAACTATCAAATCAACTGCGAAAACTTAACATAATAAACCTTAGCAGGGAAAGCAGGAATATTGCCACATAAATATGGGAACTATACAAAAGGAAAGTTGAAGTCAGCTCGTTTTTCGTAAATCTTAGAAAAAGTTTTCCTGACGGTTTCCAGCAAAAGTGTTCAAGGATTCCAAGGCAAGTGCCGCGCGCGGGTAAGAGGATGCTTTCCCTTCCGGAGCACCTGATCCCACTCACTTTTTGAAAAGGATTTCGTGGAGTAAAAGCCTTTGTTCTTCTTGATTTCGTTTAATCTTTTATTTTGTTTCGAGTTTGTCCGGTCATTTTGGTCTATACACTTCGGATCTCTCGCATGGGAATTCCACACTGGACTCACTGGTGATGTCATGTTCATACTACTTATATAAAAATAGGAGATGGGACATGAGTTCAAACCATAACGGAAGCTGTAACAGGCCCCGAAATGCAAAATGTGAAACTATTTATAAAACACGACAATTGATATAATCTATTTCAACCTTGATTGGAAGTATCCTTGTTGTAGTAATTTATGCGATAACAGCAATGCTCTCTTCATAAATAATTTTACTTGGAACAGGCCCTTTAGTATCGAATTACCTGCAAACATATAATAATAAACTCCGTAGGCATGGAGAGCAGGAATATTGCCACATGAATATGGGAAGCTAGCAATAGGAAAATTGAGGTCATCTCGTTTGTCGTAAATCTAAATAACAAGGCATAGCCTTCTCAGTTCACAAATATATGATTGCTAAGGAGTGTCTTGTGATTGGAAGTTTCTTTCTCTCTCCTACCATTTTGGGGCTATTTTTTTACCGAAAAAAGGTGTCGGTTCCTAGATCCATAACGCTTTGTCAAATAATTTTGGACAAAACTTAACAAATGTATATCTTTGCTAGATTAACATTTTCTCTATTTCATGTTATTATCTATCCATTACGATATTCATGAAAAAAAACGAAACAAAAGGTTGCTAAGGAATTTGTCTGGTTCCTCAGGTATCAAACTATCCAGTATTAATAATATCATTTTCATAATACTAAGCCTTCAAAGTTAAAAATGTATGTTTTTATTTCATTTTTACTTTGAACACTGCTGACGAGTTATTAATCAACGCAATGACCATACAGTGCATCAAATTGATATTGATATTTAATAAACATTTATTGCTTAGGACATTTGGGTGGGTGCTAGGAAATCGATCGTTGACCTTGATCTCATTTTAAAGGGCATATTAAGCTGAAGATTTTTACAATTATAAGTTTTGGGCCCTAGGGCTATGATAGTATGACCAATCATTTGGACGCAATGTAACAAATGTAGATCTCTTCAGATAAAATTTTCTTACTTAAATGTATTTGTTACGGTTTTTGAATTTAAATGATAACAAGGGTTTTAGGGTTTCAGGTAATTTACTGCGTAAAGTAAAATATTGCGGCTATCAGTGTCGCTTGGAAGTAGTCTATATGTGTGTTTTACTTCTTACAAAAGATCTTAATGATATTTCGTAAACAGTCTTTATATAGTCTTTTTAAAAAAGTGGCGGAAAAAAATAATCTGAAGAAATACATAATTGTCTTCTTGAAGTATCGGTGAATACCTTCAGCAGAAATACGGTAAGGTCTTTCCGAATTTTTGTGAAAGACTTATAATAAGAAGACTTAGCTCATAGAAACGTTCGTTCTGTAACTCCTACCGGAAAAGCGATAATTAATTTTAAATAGTATCTTGCATTTTAAAGATAAGTTTCTAGTTATTACGATTACATGTTATGCAGAAAACCTGACATAGTAATGTCAATAAAGAAAACTTTTTTCTATTGTTAAATTACTGATTGAAGACTTGCAAACATAAGTTTTGTAACTTCAATAGGGGACATCGTCGTATAGAAAAGACCACTATTGTATTAAGCACATGTATATTTCATTTACAACTAGTCAAGGTAAAGCCAGAGTCAATAAATACAGCTATTGTTACAACAGACTCAAAATTCTTGCCGATTTACCCTTTATCAAAATATTTTTAAGTTTCGGTTGCTATTATCAAAGATTTTCTCAGACGGATTCCTGACATCTATTTTGACTGTTTTATCTACGTTACTTGGTTTTGTTTCAAGATATCCGAGCCGGCATAAAAGTATAATGCAGCATGTTTAAAACATATCCTGTTGTTTTCATTTTTTCGATGCATGATGTCCTGCTAAACAATAACTGAAAATAAAAAAAAAGGTTTACGTCTTTTTTACCGAAACATGCTGATCTTTATGGAAAAAAATAACTCCAAG
Source organism: Geukensia granosissima (assembly GCA_032357055.1). Lineage (NCBI taxonomy): Eukaryota > Metazoa > Mollusca > Bivalvia > Mytilida > Mytilidae > Geukensia > Geukensia granosissima. Next base: position 1,435 of record JAULBM010001501.1, on the reverse strand, counting down.
GTACTAGTACATCAAGATCATGTATTTATTTCTGGAAACACTTTTGACAATTTTTCCCTAACTTGTTTTTTCGGGGGGTTAACAAAGTGTAATTATGTCGCTATTAAAGGTAACAAAGTTTATTTTACGGCGAAACGGTATGCTTACATCAGAGACATACAAGCGCTTAAACATTTCATTTTAGTTTTTTCACAGGGCTGTGTTAAAACAATTATTATTATGTATCCCTTTCATCAAAACCTTGAATAAGGATTTATGACGTAACGTTTTAAATATTCGAAACTACACAGAGACGTGCAAAACGTATTCGGTCACTATTGTTTTTCACTTTATATTTAATATAAAACCACATTTTAAAAACTACTGTGAAGTGGTTTGTTATCCATTTCAATAAAATTTAATCATTAAACACAAAATATTTCAAAGTTTCATTGTATTTTTTTACATAATTTTTGGACTTGCAGGTCGGAGGAAGCAAACATTTAAACAGAAAGTTTATTTTTTGTTGTCATTATTCTCTATATCAGTAAGTAAAATTGTGACTTCAAAGTTTTACTTCCTGTTTAAATCACCAGTTCTTTAAAACAGAAAATAAAATGTAAATAAATAATAAAACTATGAAATATTCTGCTTTTAATGATTTAACATTTATTAAAATCAGACAAATAATTACTTCACAACACATTCTTAAGAAAATTGTGGTTTTCATATGAAATATATAGAGAAAAATGATAGTGACCGAATACATTTTGCACGTTTCTGTAGTTCGATAATAACAACGCACGAAAAACATCTTAATTTTCATATGATATTTACAAGATCTCTATTTATCGGCGTTTTAACAAAGATGACATTTGGTTCCAATAGGTCGATATTGCCACGCAGGTATGTTAAGGACATTTTGCTGTTTATAGCGTGCGTTTTTCATGTTTCGGTTTTTGGTTAAACTTTTTTGCGTACGACGTCATGTGAACGCTTCTGAGTAATTTGATTGGTTACTCACCCGACGTTGTGAGAAAATGGTATAAGTTACGATTTTCGTTTCTGTCTCGAGTTTGAGATAAATAATATTACTGAATTTCCCTTGGATTATAAGAACGTATCGACACTTTATTATGTTCATCTTTAAAAGCTTTCAGTTAGAAGTTACTTTGATGAAAAACAATTTCGATCCCAGTCTGTGTCAAATAAATGCTTGTCAACAAGTTTGCACTCGATGTAAACAACGCACATTTTTGTTTAATAACCAATCTCATCGACATGTGGTTTTCATATGAAATTTTGTCTGAATTCGGTCTAAAAGGTATGTGGATTACAGTTATGTATCAAATTATCTACAATAGATAAGATAAGATAAGATAGTTTTATTAACCAATCACGGACCCTTATGGGTAGCAAATTTAATACAATGATTACAATGATTAAAAAATAATAA
>JAULBM010001491.1:0-12009 GCA_032357055.1 Geukensia granosissima | reverse complement strand
AAAAAAGTTTTACCTACCGACCGACCCTTATTTTTTTCAGCATGTTAGCGGAAACACAGGTATTTTTTTTTAGGCCTAAGAAAAAGGGTGAAACCACTCAGTGCGAACTTGAAAAAGGGCGAAACCACCCAGAGCGAACCGGGATTAGAGCGAAAAACACTCAGGTGCGAAACCACCTGGAACCTGTTAGTATATTAGGTAAGAATAAGAAAATAATAATTTTGTCAATTTCTCCCATTCAACTTATGTTGCAATACCTGCTGAAAAGGGAGACAAATCTTACACGACCTAACAGAACATGAATATTTACAGATATGAAAGAATTGATCAGTCATTGATTATTTCCAATGACTTCATGTTCTTATTCATTGACCTTGAGACTACAATCAAGCACAAAATAAAAACAATTATTTCCACACTCTTAAAATTTCTCTGTATACATGTATTTCTTTATCACAAAATAGGCCAAAGTATCCTGAACGCGATAGGATGATTTCTCGATTTTGATGTTGACCTTTGTTTGATAGTTTCTCCATTGAAAAATGGAAACAACAGGAAGAAAATTCTTTTTTAATCAACATCAAATATCCTTACCTGTAATTAATGAGTCATTATCTGATCACACCAACCGGTGTCGACATTCTTCAAATTTAAACGTTATTGCTTACCTCCAAAAATGTATTCCGGATGCATTTCTGAAAATCTGGGAGTAGATTTACATAGAGTTAACCAAACACTATATATACCTTCAAACTGAGTTCAAATTTGACACAATTTTACAAATAAACAAATGCTGATAAAATTCTTTCCAAAACAGGAAGTTGAATTATTATTCAGGGACATCATAATTTGCCGAACGGATTAACATTAACGGAAAACATTTGAAATAAATCCGGATTTCTTTACGTATTGCTGTTAGGATGCAGAACACAGTTTTTTATGTGACGTCTTAAAGTTAGGGTCCCATTCCTACATTGTACTTTTGTCACATAGCTGAAGATCTTTCTTATGAAATTCCCATAGAAATTATATTTCTAATCAATGGTAATTTTCTAAATTTTTCAACTAAGTGGAAATCATACATGAAATTATTGATACAATCAATAACATGCATGTGCAATACAAATAAAAATTTGCAAAATATATCCTGAAAAATTTGACCAACACCCATGTTCAGCCCATTGTACCATGGATACCCATATGATTAAAGAGTAAAAAGTTATATTCAATTTAAAGAGAAATCAGAATGTCCAACCATTTTCAGAAAATAAAGGTTCAAGGTACAACCGCCTGCTTTCAAAAGAGCTACACTACATGCAAAAAAAGTTGCAATTTTGCTTTGCTCAAAACAGTATGTTTCTGTAGTTACCCCTTTTGATTACATTTGGCTAGAATTTTTGTATTTATAGTAAATGCCACCATGATTTTTTGTTAATATTAATCTATTAACCCACATTTAACAAAAAACTGAGTTTCCAAAATCTAGTGTTATATCAGAGACATATTATTGTATTATATGTCTCTGGTTATATGCAATAGACATATGGAATTCCCTATACAACAGCTATTTTCAATTTGGAAAAATCCCTGGATTTTTATATGAAACTAAAAAAACTGTGTTTAGCATTCTAAGTCAGCCAATTATTAGCTGTTTGGATTTTTTTAAATTGTATACTATTTGTCAGTTATTGTTACAATTGAATAACGTCACATTTTTATTTTTAGGTATGTAACAGCTTTCCTTATGGTGTAGATATTAATATTGACAGTAAAGAATTTTCTATACATATCTTGGTGTGTGCAAATAATTTGCTTCAGATTTTCTTTTCATCAATATCTACCCTAGTCTACCACTAAATACTACAACTACTGTCTGTAAACCTTACTCCGTACGTAGAATCACTTTTTGGAAATTTCATTGAAATTCAAACCTATGATCTTTTGAATATTATACTAATTCAATTCTGTCAAGAAGAAGAACCCTGTTAGTCGTTCAGTAAAATATAAAATAAAGATACTTTTCCGGCACATAAAACTGTTTTTAAATAATTGGGGAATATTCCATTGCATGTTTTTTTTGTCTTCAAAATTTCTCAATGGGCAAAATGGAAGGATATCAACCATTTACTTGTATAATTTGTTGACTTCAGATGAGAAAGAAATTTTGCAACTACATTTTAAGTTATATTTTACTCAAGGACATTCTACAGGGTTTATTGTAAAACCCTACCAAGAGAGTTATCCCCTTTCGCATTGTAAATCCCATACTCCATGTACTCTCAGACTTTTTTTTATCCAAAATATAAAAACGAAAATAGTTTCTGTTAAGACTTACCAACATCAGAGACATAGAATACAGATACATCTATTTGCAAAATTTTAATATAAAAAATGGTAACACCTTTTACTTTTGAAAAAGGCTTTCCATGAAGTGAGGTTTACAGACAGCAAACTCCGATTGCGTTTTTTCTTCCCAGAACTAATATGTATTGTTTTAAATTCTAGAACTACTTAACGAATATACGATTTCTACCGATCTTAACACACCCATCCCTTCACCAAAAAACTTGACCATACTACTTATAATAGTTAAATTCCTTTACTATCTTTCAATATTGTTAAAAGTAAATGAAAATTTTGTACCTTTCTAGCTTTAGAAGATTCTACAACGGTCTCGTTTCCGGTGTATAAAATTACTTTTAAGCACCATTCTTTACAACCATGATTTTGTTTCCTTGACCCTTTGGTATCTTTGAATTCCTTTGGAAAAAATTTGCTGACTCTGCTAAAATAACTGTGTTGTCTGCATATAATATGACAAATAATTTCAGTCTCAAACATGAAACCTGTTTTCAATTTTAGAGTTAAATAGCCGCTGCATGGACGTTAAACAAATCCATTGCAGAATTAAAAGTTCTCTTGACGATTAAAACAACCCACTTCCTGCAGGGCGACACATAGAGATATATCTCTACGTCGCACTTTTTAAATTTGGCTGCAATTATGACTGATAAAGTGCAGTGAAAAAGGAGGATAACATTTCTGTACCACACCTGCTACTATTTTAATAACACATGACAGAGAGTGTGAGAGAGCAGATTGTTATCCTGAGAATTACATTGTCAACCGATACTGCCATAAGTTAAAGTAAAATGTCACACTTGCATGTATAAACCAATGAAATGTCTGTATTAGCCTAGAAATTTGCATAAAGTATAATAATATTCCTTAACCACTTAATAGAATTTAAGCAAACTTCCACAGATTCTTTGTCAATAGATATAGTATTGCACCTTCTATTTAAATTTTTCAGGTATTTTCAATGATGAAAATTCTGATTACAATATCACTTGCAAAATGCTAAAAAGGGACAACAATTTCTAATCTGCTACTCCTTCTAAATCATTCAACAGAAATTATCCAAACCTTTACAGAATCTTCTCTAAACCATACCCTTTATTTTTCAGGAAATTAAAAAACCCTTTGTCCTGCATTTTGAATTGAAATATGCTTGAAACAGGGGGGTATTTGTAATCTTCTAATCATCCTTATTCACTCAACAGAAATAAATAAACGAAACTGACAAATTCTCTATCAAAACATGCAGTATTGATTCCCCTGCTTTATTATATCCCGCTCCGAAGTTGTTTACTTTTTACCACGGCCTCTCAGTCCGTCAGAAATAAATATTTTCGATCCCAGTTTGCTCAGCAACCTTATATCTGTTATCACATATTGATATTTATTATATTTCTTCACCTAGGGGTCCCATACTGCGCTTACTGAATCCAGATCCTCCTGTTTACACAGACTAGAACCATTTCTATTTTACACTACTCCTCCCAACAATTATTAATTTTCTAACTAATGTATGGATTGGTTGACAGTTTCAGCTTACATTTCCACACATTGTTTTATGTTAAGATGTAGTATCTACCATCCATGTAACCTGTCTCCTTCAATGTTTGCCTTACTAGGCTAATAGAGAGCAGGCGACAGGTTTCTTCCGGGATAGACTAGATGGTAAGTATTCCTAAATTCTATAAATTCTAGATCATTGACACACTTTGCTAAAGGCAAGTTTACTTCACCAAGAACATTTAAGAAAACTGAGTAAAATGCAACCAAGCTAACGGGAAGCATATATGGAAGTTCCTCTTTCAAAGTGTACACGATTCTTTAAAATAAAAATAACACTGACAATACTTGGTATCATTGACTGGTTTATAATTAAATCTGATGAAACTTCTTTGCAAAGGAGCTAAAAATTATTTAGAAGGTTATTAAAAATAGTTCTACCTTTCTAGATAATCAGAACAACGGTGGACAATCTGTTAAATGAACAGATATGGAGTAAATATTCAGAAGACTGCACTACATATCACCGAAATGCTTCAATGTGGAGGTCCCCATTAGGTTTTTAACATGGATGCAATTTACTCTTTGTGCCAAGAAGACAATGCAATAGCATGGAGTCCAAACTTTGGACAGACACATGTTAAAGAATTTATGTTAAAATCAAATATTTCCCGTTTCCTCACAACAAAAGGTATAAAACGGATTACGGACACAAGCTCTCAGTGCTTTGTTAGGTGACAAATTCATGGAATATTCTTTATAAAACAATATTCTAAATAAGACATCACATATGCGCTCATGGGTTATTCTTGTTTCGTGACCAAATTGAACCAAACTTGTCAGGAAGACAGGGGCTGTCTTATCTTTTTTCTGATGACTGACAGAACATTAGTGCTTTGTTTTTTACTGTTAGATAGGGCTTCACCCAGTCAACCACCAGCATTACTCAAATGCCTGCCGAACAGCTGTTCGATATCCCCATCAATCTAGATATATGGCAATCTTATAAAATTAGATCTCAATACTCGCTATCCTTTTTTATTTGTTTTTTTTTCTTTCACGACGCGAACAAGAAAAAAAATCAAATAAAAAGGAGGAGCAACTGCGGATATCTAATTTTAATTAGATTGGATATATTTTTAAGCTAGTTTGGAAAAGATAGATAGAAAACAACCAAGCCCCGCTTTGGTGTCGTTAAGAAGTCCGCAAAAGAAATATCCGGAAATTTCCGTCTACCCCTTGCGTCGTCGCAACAAGCTTCGATCGGAACAACGGGAATTCTCCAGACAGTCCGACTGAAAATATAAAGTTGATTTGTTTAGGTGTCAAAACACTAATTCACCCTGGAAAAATAGTGCTAAAAATACACAATATATGGTCCCATTCAGTAGGCCTTTTTTTAAGAACAATAAATACATTTTAATAGGTGAAATTTTATTTGAAAGATAGATGCTTTGGGATGAATTTGAGCCCAGGTTTGATCAGTTGTAGGTGTGATTTGAGATATGGCGGCATGTTCCAACAACGTGTCGCTAACGAAGGTTTCCAGGAAGTAAAAATACCTTTTTCTACAGGGGGTTCGCCATGGGAGTCAGTGTTTCACTAGAAGACTTTAAACCTATTATGATTTTTTGTGTGATGATAGCCATGACATGTACGAATCTTTGTATATATGGTCTTTGCCTAGTTAAAGTTAAGGTAAAAGGGCTAGACGAATTTCAACATTCCCGAATTTAGTTGAAATCTTAAAGAAATGAAGTAGTGTTTTTTCTCATGAAATCAACTGCAGCTCATGTTAAAAACACCAACAAAATTATGCTTACTAATTATTATTTCTTAATTCTACTATAGACAATTAACATTGACCTGTAAATCGCGTTTACAATAAATAAAAACAAGTAATGAGAAATCACAGGTGCTCGGGACATGGCTCCTAAACAATAATCCTTCCTTTATCGTCCTTTTTGTATGTACTGGAGGTGGTACAAAAATAATATAGTCGCATGGTTCGTAAATGAAGGGAGGTAAGAAAGCCATTGTTTTGTAAGTTTTCAATTTTGACGGAAGTTTGAAAATAGATGCATTTCGGAAAAAACTTGAAATCCACTACTGAAAATCAATATAAATGTCGTATCACTCTCGAGTATTTCATGATTTGCCTTGTTTTCCGAGACTTTCGTCAAAACTGAACGCTTAAAAGATTTTCTTACCCGCTCCGACTTTAAGACCAAGCGACCAAGTGGAACTTTCAATTGATTGCCTGATTGTTGTTTAACGTCTAGTGGCATCTATCGGCCTATTTCTATACCCCCACACCATTGGAGGAAGCATTTTCGATTCTGGCATAGTAAAATAACTGCAACTAATTTTTACATCAAAAAATAATAAACAAATATTTTTTAAATAAGTAAAGGGGACGTATTAAGCGCCTGTGTGAGTAAGTAGAAATTGTGAATAGAATGTCATAACGGACTATATACTATGTTTTTGTGATTCACAATGAGAATCAATGTGGAGAATATTGAATGTAGTCTTAGAGTCGTTATTATGTACTGCAACCAAATTACGATGCATAAACCATATTCCCTCATTACGAAAAAACACTCCTTTCTATTTTCTCTTTTGTGTACCTCATGAACTTCGTAATTTTTGAAGGTAAAGTTTCAAAATTTCAGGCAGCGATTTTACAGCTTAAAACAGAGTTCACCGGGATAAAAATGCGAAACGTGCTTATCAGTTATCCTCGTAAGGGAACATACAACATCATTGAAAAATATTTTACGAAAATATCATAAATTTTGTTATTCAGGTGGAACCTTTATTAGTAGCATTAAAACCAATTAAAACTAAAGAGATCAGAGCAACAAACAAAGACCACTATGAGTCGTAAAAATCATTTGAACGTCCAAAGATCGTTGTGGGATCTTTGATCGGCCATTTAAGTGTTTATCGAGAGACTGCTTACTGTGTTTGTCGTTAAAATACTGTTCAGAGTAAGCAAAATCTAAAGGAGACCGCAAAAATCTCTGAGAGATCCTGGTGAAAGATTTGCGACCGATCATTATAAGATACTGTCAATTTTGGAACGCTCAAAAAAATCACCGGTCCCACATCTGTGGAAAAAAGGATTTAAGCGAGAAGTCGCACGGAGTTGCAGGTCTAGTCCCCATCATAAAACTTTGACATTAAAGAAGTTCTCAATTAAAATTGCGTTCGATCTTGTGAATATATTTGTTAAAGAATAATAAGTTTAGGAAAGTGATCACTTGAAATTTAAAATAAAACGATTCTTATAAACTATTCGAAACAATTAAGTTTTACAAAACTTTATACGACACGTACATGTAATGTATTCATAAATAATAGAAAAGGATTTTAATGAAAAAGATATGTACTATGTTTGATTTTTACAATCTTTTCACTGAGTGCAAAAATAATATTTTGATATTTGAGGCGATTATTGATTCAGATAATATTCTTTTAGTTAAACTTTATATCCGCTTCTGCTTAAACCAGAATCCCCAAGGAGCCCCTGACAGAGATTCCTCACTTATCCTTGCCAGGAAGAAAAGTTGTACACAGTTTGCTAGTGAATACGGGCTCAGAAGTTTCACAGAAGAAGATTTTAAAGTGAATTTCTCTTACAGTCCTTTTTATAACAAGTTTGGCTGAGTTAAATGACATCTTTGTTAATATTGTATAATAGTAGGTTTAATTCTGAGTACTTTACCCGTTTGTAAAAGAGACTGTCTAGATACTGTATAATATACTATCTTATATGGTTTTTTTAAATAAAATAAAAATAGAAAATCATGTTCATGTTATCACAATAAATGATTTATGAATAGGATTTTATCTAATGTTATCTAAACGGGGAATTCAGATTACAAAGTCTCATAATCACGGGTTGCTTTATTTTTATGGTACAATCAAATATTGTTTTTCATACACCTATTTTTGTCTATGTCAGTTACCCATTTTTTTTCAAGAAGGTAAGAATAAACTATAAATAATGTTCTGGTTTATACAGTTATCGGGTTTTCATCGAGCTTGAACCATGCAATACGAAAACATTCAATTAAGGTACGGCTCCGATTGAATCTGTGCAAGAAGATCGTTCTGCAAATATGTCGAGAGCTATTTGGTTGAGTCCATGTAGAATACCCATATGAGAGATAATAGTGAATAGTTCAAGGGGACAAGACAATTTTGAAACAAACTAAGACATAAAACGAAAACAAAAACAAAGATTTGGAATCCATGAACTCCTATACACAACAAGAGTGGAATTAGGTGTTCCGGAAGGGTAAGCATCTCATGTCTTACGCGCAATGCCCGTAGTGCTAATCTGGTTAACTTATTGTTGTATCACCGGTAACAGGTCCGTAACTAGTTGGAAAACATATATACCAAATGATTGAATTCTGTGTTAAGCTGATTTAAGTTGTCTTGTGTAAAATTCTAGTTAGCAGGTGGGATCAGAATATAAAATAATACTCCCGCTGTAACTATTTAGACACCCAACTCAAGATTTTAAACCAGAGCATATCTACGTCCGAACTAAACTAAACTCTAAATAGTGGTCATCTTGTTGGGCAACATATTGTTACTTAGAAAACCTCTCATTGTTATGTTAGTTGATAAACATTGTTTAAATCTGCTCCATTTATTTATTTTAACAGTTCGTCTGCTAGTTGTTTGATAAAAGGATGCTGAACAAAGATATTAATATTTAGTTTTAGCAAGAAATGGATAAACCTTACTTTAAAATACACCACTTTAATTCAAACTAAAAGTATTAGGAAAACGACAATATTCTTGGTCTTTACGACGAAATATTTGCTACGTGTCAAGGATGAGTGTTTTCCAGTGAAAATCAACAGCGCAAATTATCACATTATATCTTTTATGAAGACTTCGTAATACTTAAACAATAAGATGAATGATTTAGATCTTTAATTTTCAATTTCGGCTACAGCAATGTACTTTCCCTGAATGATCGCATTTTTCAGTTAAATTTCAAATTAGAGAACAGATACTACAGAAATAAAAAGGTCTGATTATTAAATAGATTTACATCTGGAGATGGACAATTGAAAACTTCATGTTGAAAAAAAATATTTACGAAAAAAATAATCATTTCATTTTGCATTGTGATGTTTCCTCTCCTATGTAGGAACATTCCACATTTTCTCAATGTATGTGCTGCACGATTAAAAACATGAAAAATAACTTCATACAAATATTACTTGATTAAAAGCACATCATTCAATATAACTTTACATAAATATTACTTGATTAAAGGCACATCATTCAATGTCATTTCCACAACAGTTTTTTGCTTTTTATCAATATTTTACAGATAAGAAAATGCTTCTTAATCAGTCGTCATTGTAATAGCTAAAGGGCGACGAGAAGAATATTATTCCTAATGAAAATTAACTAAATACTAGTACCTTATGGATATAAAATAGCTTAGTGGAAATCTTTTTATGAAGTATCATAATATTTTATAGTGGTAAGAAGAAGGTGAAATGGGGGTCAATGGACAGAAGGATAAAAATACAGATTTTGGAAGGAGAAAGAATATTTATCGTATCTATGCCAAATAAATAATTGTATGTTCTTTCTCTCAATGACATATAAGTAAGGAACATAAAAGTTAAGGTTATATCAAAAAGCCGTTAAGGTTATCCTTGCTTGAAAGGTCATGTATGCTTCCCCATCGTTTTGCTTCCGTCGTCCGTCCGTCCACAATTACAAACACATTTTCTATTCTAAAAAAGCCCAGACATTATGGACCATACTTAAATGAAATGGTCCATCAACGGTCCTCCACGAAAACTTATTCCGGCTTCATGCACTTTTCGAAATGCCTTCTTTTAGTAACAATTGAAAAAGGAAATGGCTTATTTAAAAATCCTCTTGTCTACTGAGCAACCAAACTTTGGTAGAATAGTCCATTCATGTGTTTCTATCAAAATTGTGATCATCATCATCACCCACCTACTACGTTAAAAACAGGAATGTTGAAAATTTGCTTGAAAATCTGAGTGTCTGAAGCTTTAGAGTCAATTGCAACAAATCCTTTGTAGAAGGGTCCATACAATGTTCTTCACCAACCCCCCCTCTCCCACCAACCACGGAAACCTATAGAAAATTACCTTAAATGTTATTTTCAGAAACTTGACTGTACAAATTGCACAAATGTTGTTGAAAGGTCAGGTGGAATATTTTCTTCTTTTTCTGTAACACCAGAGCATTTTCGTTAGCAAGCAAAGATGGCCGCGACAGCCCAGCTAAGTTAAGAATAGGATCTTATGGCAAACTATTTTTTATGGAATGTTCTTCTTGCTAATTCTGCATCCCTTATAAATAACTAAGTTAGCTTACAAATCAATTGTTGTGAAATATGACTATTAGCGAAATTCACCTTAAAAAATTCTTGTTTGAAACTACTGAGCCAATTGTCCTCCACCAAAATTTTATACAGCATTCTTTCCTGGCGAAGTTCAGTGAGAAGTCTATGTCAGATGAGCGATACAGGCTTCTGGGAGCCTTTGATTTACACTTGATCTGACGTCATTATTGCCGTTATATCTTTGCCTAAAGCTACCAATTATTAAAAACCACAGTTTCATTGTTTCAAAGTTTTTTTATTACGTACACGTTCAACTTATATTTTTCAAAATGATAAAAATATGATAACTTAGACTGTTCTGGCATTGGAATGTTATTAACGCTAACTTAAAGACATGCTTTTCCGCTTCTTATTCAGAGTTAGCTTGAACGGGCAAATAGTCCGGTAATATATCGAAAACATCCTGATATTTAACAGCTAAATGTCACTGGAAGGGAGGTATTTTAAAATGACCTCCACGTGACCTTGACTTTTAAAGTTAAAAATGTCAGATATTTGAAATATGACAGTTTTCATAGAATTCCATTTTTTTTTAAAAGAGAACTAGTAGCTTCCTTATATTTTGCAATTAAGTGTAAATGATAATTGCAAATTTATTTATTATAAGAGAACCCCACTGTGACCTATACCTTTCATATTAATGTCAATTGTTTTAAATTTTTAAGAGTTACATTGAAATGGAGCATAAAGTTAATGAACTCGTAAAAAAGTTGTGTGGAGATCGGGATTGTGAAAGGTTTTGTTCTTAATGCACTTAAGTATTAATTGTTAAATATAACAATCCAAATCAACTCTTGTCACAATTTTTCTGAGGTTATCTTATTAGTAAATTAATGGTAACGCCAATCCTTAAGTTTTAATGTCATTCTTACCACCTTTCAGTATTTGCACGACTCGGTATTACTGAAAGTATAATGTTAAATTCAGGATTTAAGTCAGTAAGTAAGACTTCTTTATTAAAGAGATTTTTTCTTGATTTCCCATAGCTTCAACTCGTGTCGAATCATATTAAATACTGCATTTATAAAACCCTGCTTCTGAAAGTTTTCTCTCGTAAGTTTCTGCAATATTTCCCTCTTTATTTAGTTTAAAGTGAACGAAATCTCTTTATGTCTATTATTGGAATGTTATGTATTTTCAGAATTTTTTGTATTCTGCTTTATGTTTTGATAGTTTATGTAGTGTCGTGAATCAACCTAGCTATTGTATACCCTTTTTTATTTGTTGTATTTTTAATAACCAGCTCATTATATCATCTTGGGTGGAAAGTTGATTTTTTGCTTTGCTTGGAGATTTTTTTTGTTCTGATGCAATGTTTGGTTTGTCGCTGGTATGAAACATCTTTCTAAACATTAGTCTTAACCATGGCTTCCATGTTTCAAACAAAATATCCCTTGTTCAAGCTTTTATACTCTCATAAACATACGTACAAAAATGAGAATCAAATTCATAATTACTTTATTGACATTTTTAATTCAACTCAGCACAAATGTCGTCATATCACAAACAAACAAAAACGATATTTACGATACACTTGTTATATGTCGCCATGCAAGTCCAATGGTGTTTGTTTAGTTGGAAATTAGGTCTAACCTCTAACTGAGAGAAATCGCAAATATTGTGTCAGGAGTCACTTCTTAGCAATTCGTCGGCTGAAGTAAGATAAATGTTTATTTGTCTAAAAAACGTTTTAAAGCAATTAGAAAATATTATCAGTTATCTACGTTTAT
>JAULBM010001480.1:0-12010 GCA_032357055.1 Geukensia granosissima | reverse complement strand
AATTATACCACTCAAACTCAATATCAAATGGGGATTAAATCTCCGGAAAGTACGGACTCCTTGAAGTTTAAAATTCATTATCCTTACTCTAAGTTAGGTTTGAAAGTTTTTAACCAACGAAATGAATTCATCGGCAATGGTGACTTTACCCTAGAAGACGATCCGGAACATAATCAATTATTCATTACTACCGCAATTAAAAAAGGGGTTCCGTATAATTTTGTTAGTCGGATGAACATGGAAATTTCCCTCCAAGACAATTTAAATCGAGCCATTTCCAAGGGTAAAGAAATTTCTTTGGATAATTATCGCCAAACCATGGAAGAGGATCACCTAGATACTTATCAATTATTTACTACCATGGGAGAAAAAATTGTTTCTTCGGAGTATATCAAAAATATTGTTAGACAAATTGATACTTCCATGGATATTTATGGAATTTGGAGACAAATTACTTTTTTCTTAGACAAGGACATCCGTTACGATTGGCAGAAGCGAGAATTATTTTTTAGTGGCAATTTAGTCTATTACAACATCAAAGACATGTACCTGAATGTCAAGGAGCTATCCGAGAAAAAAGTAGGTGCTTGTACAGAAAGGACTTCTTTAGAAATTGCCATCCTACGAGAACTAGGAATTGCGGCTAGGAGTGCGACTAGGGTTTATCACATTTTCACAGAAATTTATTTACCCAATGATGGATGGGTTTCCACCTCCCTCATCTTAAATGAAATACCTCTTTGTCATTCGCTGAATGAAAAGATGGCTTATTTTATCGAGTGGGATCAAGAGTTCCCGATTCAACTCAAATGGAAGGCAATAAACTACCCAGTGATTTTAGAAAATCTAGTTAAAAATATTTCATTAGTTAATCGATAGTTGTCTTCCTATTCCTAATGAAAATTGAAGAACATCTCTTTGCTCAAAAAAGCAAGAACCGAGTATTTAACTCAGCCATCATCACTCATAGGAATTGTCCCGATGGATCCGCTGCTGGAGTCATTGCCAAAACCATTTTTCCTAAGATCGCAGTTTTCCCGGTTACTCATCAACGAGTAGATGCCCAAGTAGAAAAAGTAGTCAGTGGTTTAAATACGGGAGAGAAACTCTTTATTTGCGATATTTGTTGTAGCGAAAAAACTCTTCAGAAAGTTCTCCCTATACTTAAAGAAAAAAAAAATTTCTTAGGCATTTACGAACACCACGAGAGCACGAAATGGCTTCAACAAATTAAACTCCTAGAAGACATGGAAGGAGAAATCATTTTCGATTTTTCTCGGAGTGCTTCTAAGATTTTTTACGACACCTATTTAGAAAGGTATCCAGAAATTAAAGTTTTCGAAGATTTTATCAAAGTGAATAACGACCGCGACCTTTGGTTACAAAAAGATGATCGCAGTGTCAATCTTGCTAAATTTCATCAAATCCTTGGCGATCAAGAATACATCAATCGTTTCTATAAAAATCCCAGTATGACCTTTAGCGAAAAAGAACAATTAATCCTTGAGCATGAAATGAATCAGGAAAGAAAAAAACACGAACAACTCCTTAAAAATATTCATGTTAAAGATGATGAAGAAGGATATAAGTATGGGGTGGTCTATGGAGAAGCGGATAGCTCTGACCTCCTCAACCGAGCAATTGAAAGATTTAATTTAGAATATGCCATCTTGGTTAATCTCAACACTAAAAAAGGAAGTATTCGCAGTCGGGGCAATAAGGATTGTGTGGCTTACTCCGAAAAATACGGAGGGGGTGGACATCGATGTGCTAGTGGTTTTAAAGTAGATTTTAAACATCCAGAATTTTAACGGTGTGAATGATTATGTATTGTAAAAAAGTTAAAGAATTTGCCCAAGCTTGCGAAGAGCTTAGCACTAAACCAACCTTCATGAATCGGGAAAAAATCGATTTCCTTTTCAAAATGGTTCAAGACGAGTTTGCAGAATTTCAAGAAGCCAAGGATGAGGTAGAACAAGCCGATGCCTTAGTCGATATTATTTATTATGTCGTTCATGCCGCGGTAAAAAATGGCTACGACCTAGACCCGATCTTTGAGATTGTCCACCAAGCTAATATGAATAAAATCGTTGATGGCAAGGTGATTCGTCGAGAGGATGGTAAAATCCTTAAGCCCAAAAACTGGCAATCTCCGGAACCCTTGATCGCCGAAGAAATTGAGCGACAAAAAAATAGTATTTAATTACTCATCCTTATAGCTTGCTTGCCATCATTTTATCACTCATCAAAGTTAGAATCACTACGACAGTTGGTTTGATTACTGCCATTGGCTGGTATGTCGGCAATAAGAATTTTGGTGATTTAAAATTATTTTTTTGGGTGATTTCTAGCACCGTAATAGTCTGTGCGGGGGTTTGTGTGTTTAATCATGTCCTAGAATGGCAAAGCGATTCTAAAATGAAACGAACCGAAAATCGCCCCATCCCTTCTAATCAAATCTCCATCATTCAAGCCATTCTTTTGGGAGGAGGATTGGTCGCCTTAGGATTGTTTTTAATGTGGCAATTCATTAGCATTGGCATGCTGGTGGGAGCCATGGTCACCTCTATGCTTTACCTACTAGTTTATACTCCTCTAAAACGGGTGACTTGGTTAAATACTTCCATTGGAGCCATCCCCGGAGCCCTACCCATCATGGGAGGTTGGTATGCCGCTAGAGGAGAATTAGGTTTAGAAGGATGGTTATTGCTAGCCATCCTATTCTTTTGGCAACATCCTCATTTTTATGCCATCGCTTGGGTTTGTAAAAAGGATTATCAGTTAGGTGGCTATAAGATGTTGGTTGAAAACGATTCCACTGGGAAAACTACCTTTCTCCATACCTTAGTTCACACTTTAATTTTAATCCCCGTTAGTCTATTATTAGTTTTTACAGATTTTTCTGCTGGATGGGTGTATTTAATTGGAATGATAATCGTCAACGCTTGGTTTCTTTTAAGGGTTTTTCATGCCTTTCAAAATGCGGTTAATAAAAATGCTCAACGAATTGTGAGCGGCTCGATTGTTTATTTAACTATCTTATTCATCTTAGTTTTCTTAGATCATCAATTTAAAATCGAAATTTTTTAAACAATATAAATTTTAAAAAATTAAAGAATTCCTACCTAATGGAACGATAATAATATATCGTTTAGATAAAAATTATATAGATTATACAGAGATCAACTATGGAAGATAAAACTAAATTAGCCATTATTGGAATTAATGGGAAGATGGGGAAAGATATTGTAAATTGCCTAAATGAATTTAAAAAATATCAAATCGTAGCTGGAGTAGAGAGAAAAGATTCTATTTTAATAGGAAAAAAACTTAATGCTATTCACCAGTTTTCTTTGCATAAAGAATTTGCCAAGACTCCTATTTGTGCTAATTTAAAAGATATTAAAAAACCCTTTGAAGTAATCATTGACTTCTCTAACCCTAAATCGACTCTCTACCATCTTAATGAAACTAAAAATAAATATTCTGCTTGGGTAATCGGAACAACTGGCTTTACTAAGCAAGAAATGGATAAACTCAAGCAAATGGCAAAAAAACATTTGATTGTCTATTCTCAAAACTATAGCATTGGGATTAATGTTTTAAATCGATTAGTAGAAGAGGCCCTAAAAATTAAATTAATGGAAAGTTTTGATATTGAGTTATTAGAAAGTCATCACCGAGAAAAAATCGATAGCCCTTCTGGAACAGCATTGATGATAATCGATAAGATTAAAAAAATTAAGCATTTAACTAACCAAAATATCGTTAGCAAAAGATTTGGTAAAAATCAAAAAAGAAAAAAAGACGACCTTGCTGTATTTTCTATGCGAGGAGGATCCGTGATTGGTGATCATTCTGTCCATCTCCTTGGTAATCATGAGAGCATTACCATTAAACATACTGCCAATCATCGTCATGCTTTTAGTAGTGGAGTGATCAGCTCTATTGACTTTTGTAAGAAAAAATTAGATAATAAAGAGGTAGGATTTTTTACTTTTGAAGATATTTTATTGGATCGTTTTTAAAAACTTTATTAATCTAAGTTTAAAACCTCCAATTTTTTCTTTTTTTTATCGTTTCAGCAGACCATCTCAAGTGATTAAAAATTTATTAATTTTTTCTATTCTTTTTATAATAACTAGCTCATCTTTATTGCTAGCTAAATCTCCAGCCAATGATGAAATCAGTGACCAAGAAGCTATTAAGATATTTAACCGCGCCTACAGTATCATTAGACAAAACTATGTTGGCACCAACTCCCCCAAGCAATTAATCATTGGAGCCGTAGAAGGAATGATTAATTCCCTTAACGATCCTTATACCGTATTACTCAGAGGAGACAGTTTAAAAAATTTCGTTCAAGAAATAGACCGTCACTATAGCGGAATTGGGGTTTATATTGCAGAAGACCCCTTAGGTATTTTAGTGGTTGATGTCATTGAAAGTTCTCCATCATGGGAAACGGGGATTCAAGCAAACGACATTATCATCAAAGCGGACAATACTCCTTTAAAAGGGAAGACACCCGACCAAGCCAAACTCCTCTTACTCGGTCCGGAGAATACCACTGTTAAAATAACCATCTTAAGAGAAGGAAAGGAAATTGAATTCACCGTCCGTCGTAAATCGGTTACCATCAAAACGGTTAAATACCAAATCCTCCCTAACTTACTTATCTTGAAAACTCAAAATAAAGTTGGCTATATCAAAATCTCTACTTTTGCTCAAGATACTGCTAAGGAATTCAGTGAAGCCCTAGAGTTCATGAAAAGAGAAAGGGTGAGTAGCTTGATGATCGATTTAAGGAATAACCCCGGAGGACTACTCCAAGTGGTCAGCGAAATGGTTGACTACTTCGTCAATCGAGGAATTGTGGTATCCACCAAAGATAAAGCTAAACAAGTCAGCGAGTTTAAAACTAGTCGTAAGGTTATCTTCCCTTCCTACATACCAGTAGCTGTTTTAGTCAATCGCTTTTCGGCAAGTGCTAGTGAGATTTTCTCTGGTTCCCTTCGCGATCATAAAAGAGCTATTATAGTGGGGGATCGAACTTATGGAAAATTCTCCGTGCAAAGCTTTTTCCCTGTTTGGCAAACCGATAAAGAAAGTGCCTCCATCAAAATGACTATCGCTAAGTATTACCTCCCAAATGGAGAGTCCTATAATGCCATCGGCATTCCTCCAACCATCATGGTAACCAACCAACAACATTCAAGCTTAAGCCCTAACGATTCCAATCGTTTTAAAAAAGATGAAGTAGTCCTAGAAGCTTTGAACATCATCAACGATTTAAATAGTTACTTAAATTTCATTAAATAATTTAGATGAAAAAATTATTAGTCATCCTAAATTTCCTTCTCTTCCTACCCGTCTTAATCATCCTTTTAGTCTCTTTTATTAATCCTTCTTTTTTAGTTGATCAAGCTGGAAGTCAGCCTCTACTCAACATTTATTTAGACCATTCTGCTAGTATGAATGAAAATTCTAAAATAGAAGAAATTCAAGACTTGATCAATGACCTAGAAGAAAACTGGGAAGGTAAAACTATTGTAAAAACTTTTTCCGATAATATTTCTATCCAAACTTATAGCTTGGAAGAAACCAGTGACTTCTTAAAACAAGGCAATGCCTTCATGGGACAACCTACACGATTTGCCCCACTCCAAGAACAACTTTTCTTTGTTCCCGACAATGTCCTTAACCTTATCATCTCTGACTTTAGCTTTGAAGATGGGTTCAACCCTCTTCCGGATAGCCTTCCAAAAAACTCAACCGATCAGCAGAAAATATTTTATGGGAAACCAACCCCTCCCCAAAGTTTTAACCAGCAAGCAATGGTATCCATTCAAAACCGAAGCGAATACTACAATCCCAATGAAGGAAATTATCAACTCCAATTGATTTTCTATAGTGAGAAACCCCAGCAACGTATCGCTTATGAAATTTTCTATCAAACCCCAGCCATGCTAGAAAAGTCAAAAAACCAAAAACAAATCCTTGAAAAAGGATCGGTCGAGGTACCCGACCATTATCTTAATAAAGATTACGAGATTACCCTTCCTAATCAAGACTGGTTACACCTAGGGGTAGATATCTCACCCTTACAAGGATCTGCTCAATCTTCATCTAGTCGCTATGTCTCCGATGGCATTAACCTACTCTCGGAAAGAAAAAATTTATTGATAAAGATTGCCTACTTTAAATTCACTCGCGATATTCAAGCGATTAAAAACTCCATCGACCGCTATAAGAATTTTAAAACTGAGGTTATCAACCTAGCCGCTCAGCCCTCCTCCCAACAATTACAAATCCTAAAAAATCAAAAACAAGAAGGTTTGTTTTTACTGGTTGCCCCACCCAAAGAAATTGTAGAACAATTTCGAAAGCAAAAAATTCCTTTCATCCATTTACCTGATTTCAACGAAGACCCTAATCATCCTTCCCTAGTCAGGATTGATCCTAAAGATTTTGATTTTAATTCTCCTATGATCGACTTTTTAGGAGAGACTCCATTCAGCCGAGAGCATTGGAAGAAGAGCATTGCTAAGATGAGAGGGTTACCAGAAAAAATCGAAAATAAATCGAAGGTAAAACTCCTTCACCAGTTTTCTAATCAATCGTTTTTTTATATTAAAGATAGCGAGGTCTATTTAGGAATTAAAAACCTATTCTTCCTTAACGACAATTTAATTGTCAATCCTAATGAATCATTTCTAGATTCCTTCGTGGTAAAACTAATCAACGAAACCTATCAAGAGATTGTCGAGTCCGATGATAAAAAAGTGAGCCATAATTACTTCCTTTCTCAAAAAATCATCAAAGACAATTTAGTCAACCAACTTCCTCATTTGGTTGAACAAGATGGGGCGCATTATATTTCTCCTTGGCTAAAACATCAAGGCATCTACCCCAATTCTAAATTTCCTCCTTACAACTATCGAGTGCCTATTCTAGAATATTTTCCTCCTCCAATCGAATTCAATGGCTATACCCCTCTATCCACTTTCATCGATCAACTTAAAAATATTAATATAGAAGAAGAGAAAAAAGTTAGTCGAAAAATCCCATTACGCAACATGCCGATTTATCCTTATTTATTAGCAATCGCCCTTATTTGTTTTATCTTGGCTTTATTGCTAAAATGGTATAATTATCGGCGATTGTCTTAATGATAATCTCTTGATAAGAATCTCTTAAAATAATCTAAACTTAAATTAAGATTTATCAATGGCAGCCCAATTAATTGGTTCTTGACCATGCTTTTTTAAATAATCGTTGGCTTGCGAGAAATGCCGACAACCAAAAAAACCACGGTTAGCAGAGAAGGGACTCGGGTGGGGAGCTTTAAGAATCAAGTGGCGATAAGGATTGATAAGGTATTCTTTTTGAAAAGCGAAACTACCCCAGAGCAGAAAGACAAGGTGCTCTTTTCTCTCACTAAGTAAATGAATGGCTTTATCGGTAAAAACTTCCCAGCCCTGATCGCGATGAGAGCCCGGTTGATTTTTCCGCACGGTAAGAACTGTGTTGAGCAAGAAAACCCCGTGCTCACACCAAGCTGTTAGGTTGGCGTGGTTTTTTTTAAGAGGAATTCCTAGATCGCTTTCAATTTCTTTAAATATATTAATCAGGGACGGGGGAGGTTTGATTCCATGTGGAACCGAAAAGCATAGACCATGGGCTTGTCCGGGATTATGATAAGGATCCTGTCCTAAGATAACCACCTTAATCTTATCGAAGGGAGTTTTAAAAGCATTGAAAACATCTTTCATGGGAGGGTAGATGGTATATTGAGAAATTTCTTTTTTAAGGAATTCCCTTAGTTGGCTCATAGAAGGGGAGGTAAATTCTTCTTGTAAGATTTGATACCAACTCTCGTCCATGTCCGGCTTCTTAGGTGAAGTCTCAGACGAGTTCATGGCTTGTTTAAAATCTCCTTGAGCCGACCAAATGCCTTTTGGCTAAGTTGAACCTTTTCTTCTTCAGTAACTTCTGGAACTGCCTCATGAAAACCTCCATATTGACGAACCATGAATTCATGAGGAATTTCTTTTAGAAACCGAGAAGGTGGATTACTAATCTCTCCTTCAATACCCCTTCTCTTTTTACATAGGGATAGGGTACAAGACTTTTTAGCACGGGTGATGGCCACATAACAAAGCCGTCTTTCTTCTTCAAGGGAAGTAGCCGAACCTTCCTTAAAGAAGGGTAAGATATTCTCTTCCATGCCCACGATAAAAACATGATTAAATTCCAAACCCTTGGCCGCATGGATGGTCAACAAGTTGACTAGGTTTTTCTCTTCCTCTTCTTCTTCATTATAATCAATAGAAATTTGTTCGATGAAGTTGGCTAAGCTAGCTTGTTTTCGTTTACTAAAAAATTTATTTAGGATGACAAAAAATTGCTCAATGTTCTCCTCTCGTCTTTGTTGAACCAGCGGTTTTTCCTTAGCCGTTCTAAGGTGGCTTAGATATTCAATATCGTTGAGGAATTTTCTAAAATCGTCAGGGGTGCTCTCTCCTTTTAAATTTTGATAACTTTCTAAGAAGTGAAAAAACAAGGAAAGACTTTCTTTCTCACTAGGTTTTAAAATTTCGTCTAGGGCTTTTTTGATATTTTCATCTTGCGAGTGAAACAAGTCATGGATACTTCCTCCCGTAGTCAACTGATTGGATACTTCATTCAATGATTCACTATCACTATTAGCTTCTGGATTTGCTTGATCACCTAAATTTCCTAAATTTCCTAAATCGCCTAAGGAGGCACCCAAGGAGGCAGTACTTAAACTAAGGAGTTTCTGCAAACAATTCTCTCTCATTCGCTTGGGCTTATTAATCATCCTCAACAAGCTAAGGTCATCTTTAAAGTTGCTTAACAATTTAGCTAAGGCAATCAAGTCACGAATTTCTTGGCGATTGAAGAAATCAATCTCTCCCCAAATTTGATAGGGTATTTTTTGCTGAATGAAAATTTCTTTAATCGGTTTGCTTTGATGCTTAGCCCGATAGAGGATGGCGAAATCCCCATAGTTTAGATTATCCTTAAACATCTTAGAACGAATCGCTTCGGCAATTTTACTCGCCTCGTCCAAAGGGTTTTGAGCTTCCCAAGCAATGAGTTTTTCTCCAGACTGATTAGCTTGAAAGGATGAGTTTTGTGTTGAACTGGAATCCATGGCTGAAATTAATTTCTTTTCCTTGCGTTCAAGATTGTTAGCAATGATCCCGTTAGCACAGGCAATGATGTTCGGAGTGGAACGATAATTGGTTTCCAAACGAATAACTTTAGTATTCGGAAAATCTTTTTCAAAATCTAGAATATTTTTAATCCTTGCTCCCCGCCAAGAATAAATCGATTGATCATCATCTCCTACTACCATTAAGTTTTTTTTTGTTTCACTAAGCAATTTAAGGAGATGATATTGGGCGTGGTTGGTGTCCTGATACTCATCGACCATGATGTATTCATATTTTTCCTGATAGCGATGAAGAAGGTCTTGATGCTGGAGTAAAATCTGATTAGGAGAATAAATTAAATCGTCAAAATCAAAAGCACGGCGATTACTAAGGAAAAGTTGGTAACGGGTGTAAATGTTTTTAATTTCTGGGTCGCTGTCTTGAGGGGCGATGAGATTACTTTTAGCATTAGAGATTTTTTCATTCAATTCAAAAAGACGACCACCGGAGAAATCGACTCCTAATTCTTTGAGGACATTGGTAAAGGCCTCTTTTTGATCGGTGTCATCAAAGAGCGAGAAGGATGAATTCTTAGAACCCTTAGAACCTTTCGATCCATAAATTAAATGACCATGTTTTTTTAGAAAAATTAATCCCCAAGCATGAAAGGTGCTAATCGTACCCCAACTACTTGATGAATTTGAATTCGATTTAGTGGGTTTGCTCACCAACTGTTCAATCCGAGTTTTCATCTCCTGAGCAGCTTTACGAGTAAAGGTTAAACAGAGGATTTTTTTAGGATCAACTCCTTGATCGAGAAGACGAGCTAGTCGGTGAGTGATAACTCGAGTTTTTCCACTACCTGCACCAGAAAGGACTAAAGCGGGTCCGGTTAAATGATTGACGGCAGCATGCTGAGAATCGTTTAACACAATTAATTTTTGAAATAGAAATAAGCTCCCACAAAAACCAAGGAGAGAGAAGCCGCCTTTATCCAATTAAAAGGAATTTCTTTACTGCCCAACCATCCATAGTGATCAATCAAAGCCCCCACCAAAATTTGAAAGAAAAAAACTAAGATTAGAGTATTACTAACTCCTATTTTAGAAGCACTCCAACCGATTGAAGAGACAATAATAATCCCGCATAATCCAGTCGTTAATTGCCAAGATGGAACCTTCGTTAGCCCAAAACTGGAAAAAATCGTGGTTAGGTTTTTATATTTTACCCAAGAAGCCACCAAAAGGATAAAAAAAACCGCTATCGAGCCAAAGAAAAAATTAACGAACATATTTCCTAAAGCCCCCATCTTCAAATCTAAATCGGATAAAATCTTAGCTTGGAAAGCAATCGCCAAACCGGCTAAAGCGGTAATGAATACAGCAAGTAATGTCATAGTATTATTTTAATATGCGATGAAAGGAAATAGTTGGATTTTGATAAAATTCGAACTATTAAATAAATTGAAGACTGCTAAATTTTAAACTTTTTGTTTTTAAGAGAAAAAACAATCTCGCTAATCTCATCATTGCCGGATATTCGATAAACGCCTTGGGAAAGGGTGACTAACATTAAGAAAACCGATTGAATAAGGTTGTTTTTTAAAAGGTCATTAAAATTATAATTAGTGGGAAGATTATCCAAAAATTGATCAATGGTATTGACCACTAAAAAATTATCTTCAATCGTATTATCAATTTTAATCAAATTATTAAAAACTATGGCACTTTGAACCAGATCCTCATTCCAAAGGAATTGCTGATTATGTCCCCGATTAAGTTCTTGAATCAAGATGCGAATATCGTTTTGATAGATTTGTTCACCAGTCAAATTTTGATAAGCGATTGCTGTTGCTACAAAAAAACTAGAATTGGCATAATAGTTACGATGAATCCTTCTCTCCAATATTTTATATTTGGCATAATCCAATGAATTCTTAGCTATCGGTAATAATAAACTTTGATTATTCTCGTCGAAGTATTTATCTTCTAGCAAATCATTTTCGTGATATTTAATCAATACCGCAGCTCCCGTAATCGCCGCTTCCTCTTCTTCTTTCATATAAGCTGGCAAATAACCATCACTTCCCTGCAAATGAAATTCCTGCTTCTTGTTGACATAATTTTTAAGTAGATGAGGAAGGATGGTTTTAAGGTAATTTTTGATGGTGATATGTTTAAAATCGATTAGAGCCAAAGTTTTAAAACAATTAAAAATATCATGCTTAATCACCTTGTTTCTCATAAACCAATGGATGCCCCGATTTAAAATATTGTTTAAGATAGGATGATTAGCTTCCTTGAGGCAATTAATCAGACTGCAAGTGTAGACATAACTGGGATTAAAATCAATCTCCCCATCATTTTTAACATAAGTCAGGGTAAAATCTAAATATTGGGCAAGCTGAAGACGAATTTCCTGACTAATTTCCGGACGGTTAAAAACCTTGATTACCTCTGGTTTTTTCTCGGGGGCTTTTTTTTTAAAAAAAAACATGGTCTTTAATATAAATTCGGTATTGTCTAGTTATTTATTTAACACGAAGAACTTTTATTTTAACCAATTATTCTTAGCTTTTAGAAGATTTCTATTAAAAATCATTCTACCAGTTAAATATGAAAACACCAAAATTTAGAGATTTCACCCTTAAAAACATTATAAAATATCTTATATTAAATTATATTACCTCGTAATTAAATATTTAATAAATATTACTAAAAAATATTAAAAATTAAACCATCCAAATGAAACCTATTAACCATTTTTTAAAATTCAGTGCCAAAGCGACTGTATTTATTTTATTAAGTATTCTATTAAGCATTGGATTC
>JAULBM010001469.1:0-12010 GCA_032357055.1 Geukensia granosissima | reverse complement strand
AACCTAGATTTAACCCACCATTTCTTTTGAAATGCCTGTACCAAGTCAGGACCATTGCGGTTACCAACTTTCCGGTGTTGTGATACCTATTTTGCCGTATGTCTTATGGACTTTGATTTGTTCGGTGATTGTGATATATACTTTATTTAATTGGTATTGTAAGAATATATAAGAAAAAATATGTTAACAATTTTTTTTGGTTGTCATAAAACATCAGTTTTAAATATTAAACATGTTCCCATTTAATGATATTTCAGCGTCACAACAGACTTTTTTAGATTGTAATAATAAAAAATAAAATAAAAGGTGTAAACTGACTGAAATAAAGATTAATGTGATTGAAACAGAAAATAATAATGTTATGAACTATACACAATGACAATAATATGAATTTTATCGCTTTATAACGCTCAAAGCTAAAAATGGTAATATGTTAATTATTTTTGAACGCATATCCGGTTAGGGCAAGTCTTCATTTCCTTTCTCCACAAATTTCTATGCAACAATTCAATTTTACCATTGCTGAACTGAAGAAACACCATAATTTTCACAAAAACCTTATTAGTAATTTTTGATTATGTCAACATACTTTTTATTGCCACAGGGAATCTGGTTTATCTACTGCGTTTTATCGAGGGGGTCTGGGTGTCCGAGTGGTCTAGGTAGTTGATTTAAACTTATCTGTATACATCACTGTAGCTCAGGACGACACAGTGCAAAAATCGATGCGTGTATTTGATTGTGATAGTTTGTTTATCCCAGCGATTGCGCTACGAAGTATTAATGACCTATTCGACGTGAACTCACACCTGAATTTGTTCCATACAAAAACGGGTTGAGTTTAACTTGCACGTGATTAGGTTTGTGGTCTACCTGCCCAAAATCTTTGTTTCTCTCCGGCTACTGCGGCTTCCTCCACCTGTAAAACTGACCGCCGTGATATGAGTAAAATATTGTTGAAAGTTAAACTCCAAATAAGCAAACAATATAAAAATAGGAGGTGTTGCATGATTGTCCATGAGACAACCACTCACAAAATGACAGTAAAATTATAAATTAACTTCTTCAAGTCCCATTAGAGTCCATACCATAACGGAAGCTGTAAAAGACCCCGAAATACAAATGTGAAACTTAACATAATACACGACATTCGACCTAATTTAATGCAAAACATGTAACAACATATTACGAGATATAACAATATACGACTAATTAAACAACGACAACCACTGGATTACAGGTTCTTGGCTTTGGACAGGCACATAAGAACGTGACGGGGTTAAACTCAATCCTGCCCATAACCTCGAGCAGCGGTCTGACAAACAACAATAAGAACACACCATTAAAATCGGTTGAAACGGAATTAACACTATTGTTTTATCGACTTAACGCTCAATAATAATTATTTGACGCTCAAAATTTACAAGACAGTCTAATTCAAATATTTTATAAACATTTATAAATCTTGTATACTTTATAAAAGGTATCGCTTGTACAAAAGCAGAAAATTTTCAGCCTATAAAAACTACTATAGCGGAAATTTAACAGTTTTCACAGGTTTAGGTTATTTTTCTGAGAGATTTGTGTTACCTTTTTCCGTTATTATTATAATTAAAAAGTAACTTGCATTATTATAAGCAAAATGTAATGTTTCATTGTTACACTTTTTTGTTTGTTAACATATTTCAAATAAATTAAGGGAAGGGGGAATATAATGCAAACATTGCCAATCAAAATCACTTCATGAATAAAATTTTGTGCCCATTCGATGCCTATTTATTTAAAAAAGATATTGGTAATTTTATATATACTTTTTCCTAATTAATATCACTTGATAGCCATATAATTTCTCACATATCGAGCATTTGTTATTTTCCAACAAAAGACAAGGATCGTTAATCCCCATTTTTTCTATCTAATTATCCGGCTGAAAATGAAAGTGGAAAATATCTAATTTTATACTGTTTGCATTAAACTGTGTCTATTAAAATGAAACTCGAATACTTTTTTTATAGCTAAATTGGTTCTACAACGGTCCCATGGTAAATATAAATAGCTTTAAATATGAAAATATCAAGAAATTACATAATTTAATACAATGCTGTATACGATTCTGAGGATTTTAATAAAGACTGCACCAAAACCATCCGAACTCAACGTTGCACAATTGAAGAACTATCAGTTACGCCTATTTAGTAAAAAGTCTTCGTGTTGTTTATATAGTGGTAACTGAATTTGCCAGTGTTCTAAAGATTTCACATAAACCTTATAGTAAGAACATAGTATATTTGCCAAAAAATACGATCTGCATCGTACATACGTTTTCAATGATTGTTTGATTGTTGCTTAACATCAAACGGCAAAATATTCATAGATATTCAAGACAAGAGCAAATTTGACATACAGCCATTACTCAAAAGTTTTTAAAAATCCAACATTACCATGAAAACAAGTACAATAAACATAATTTGAGAAGTATTAAGGTAATAAAGAAAAATCATAAGTTGACGGTAGACAATGGATAGGAATATAATATTTTTAAATTGAATATTTTAAAATTTTTCGATTTTTAAACGCAATAAAAATTGCCGTTTTTATGATTCAGAAAAAAATCCCAAATTATATTTTTAACTTGTTGTGAGGCTAAAACTTGTTTTAACATTTATATTTTCTGATTTTTGAAAGCTAAGAATAAAATATTTTCAATTGTTTTTTACAGATCGAAGGTCCGTCGCAGTGATTTTATATGATTTGTTATTTTTCTCTGATTTTATTCCTCTGTTTAACATGTTTAAGGAAATAAAAAAACAGTAAGTTTGCTTATAAATTTTCAATATATCGAAAACGTACATCACGTTCTGATATGTTTTGAGAATGTCTGATTGTCTCAACCGATGCTTGTCTCGATTATTATTTTTTGGCTTTAGTAAAATAGTAAAATTTAAGAACCACATGATTGCATCATATCTGTTGTACAATACCACGAAAAACTAAGACAGACATATCCAAAACATATCACAACGTGTTACCGATTCAGTTAACTGTGCAATACTGGGTACAGAAACCTTTGAAGACATTAAATGAATTCAAAGATACCAAAGAGGCAGACATAATTCGTAAAGTCGGAAGACAGACAATGACATGACCAATAAAATGAAACTAAATAAATTGATTAATTAATGATTAATTAGTGTTTAACGCCACGTCGGCAGTATTTCAGCCATATCATGGCGAGAACATACATAAAAACTAAATACAAAGATTGAACACACAACACTACACTGAAAAGTAAAGCTTGAGTAACACTAAACCTACAAAACCAGGGTGAGTTCAGGTGTTTCGGAAGAGTAAACAACTCCTGCTCTACTAGTGGCACCAGTCGTGCTACTCAGTATTCAAAGCAGGTGTATAATCTCAATCGATGTAAGTCACAACAGGTATAGGACCGGATTTGTATTCATGACAGTTGGAAGGACTTTTTAAAGACGCTAAGCCTCATGTTTCATTCTGCCATACCCAGGGTAATTACCCAACTCCTTACGGCCCCTTCAAATCTCCGCTTACGAGAATATTTATCTTTTTTCTCGTGTTTGCTTGCAGATGATATTTGACAAGATGCAAAGTATTCCTAAAAATTTTATGTTTTCAAACGCCAGCACCTGATCACACTCCTGTTTTGTAAAGGAGTTCGTGGATTTCAAGCCTTTTCTCTTTCTTTTTCGGTTTATATTATTTAGTTTACTTCAAATTTATTTTGTCTCTTTGGACTGTGTACTTTTTATTCTCACACGAGAATTCTACACTGGACTTTAAATTATATAAATATATATCAATTAGGGTATTTATTCTCATAGACAAGGAAGCTAAGAAGACAAGGTGTTCACAAACAGTGAGGAATTATTCAGTGCCGATGTTGGTGGTTAGAATCACAAAAGTACCATGACTTTACATTTACTATAATGAGAAATATAATAATTGCTCTTTTATTTGTGTTGACTGTTAATTTAACCATTGTGGGTTTTTAACTAGCAGGCAGCAACTGCGAGAACAATTTTGAGGTCGATACTTTCGTTGTACCTTGTATGAAGTTTAAATTATATTTGTTATCGGTTTTCAGTATTGATCTCAAGTGTTAAATCCATTTCATCCGATTTTCATAGTGTGTTATTGCATTGTTGTTTTGTCACACCACTGTGAAAGCTTACCAACCGCTTTAACCCCGCCACATACTAATCTGCCTGTCGAAAGCCAGGAACCTATAGCCAGTAGTCGTCGTTGTTTATTAGTCAGTTTTTTGTTTTATGTTCACCATTTTTGAATTAGTTTTGGTCGATTGTCGGGTTTTATGTATAGTTTCGTATTTTGTATTTCGGGGCCATTGACAGCTCCGTAATGGTCTGGACTATGGTTCGTTGTTGAAGGCCGTAATGGGAAATGTAAAAGTTTGAATTCTACTGTCATTAGGTGGGTGGCTGTCTCATGGTGTTGCCCATGAAAAAGGTTACTTGTAAGACGTATTTTATGCTGACTCATTAAAGACATAAATCTGCAATATCAAATTCCGCCAAATAAAGTGATTTAGTCTTCAAAAAAATATTCATAGACAGCTTACCAAGAAAACATGTTCAAAACAATTTTTTGTTCAAAAATAGAGCGCTGGAAAGAGGATTTTTATTGTGTTGGTTCCAGGTTTTCGGAGTAATAAACTGTCTATAGTCACTGAAATTAAATTTTATCTAAAAGTCCATATCAATTGCATCCACTAGAATTCTAAAGCAGCAATATTTTTTTTATAATTTTGCAGGATGTGGTCAATATTGGGGTCAGTTTGATCGATGTGTTTCTCGGACACCCACATCCCCTGTGGGACCTCTTTATTTTATTAATCATGTCCAGATTCTTTCGATCAACAGCAAACCAAAACCTTACTTCCCATTAGGTTCTAATACGGGGTTTTATATCAGAGGATTTCGGTTTGCTTATGACGTTCAACGATATAATTATATTTTTATTTTATTTATCAACCTAACGTTAAAAACTTATTTGTACTTTATTTTGTACATAACCCTAAGCACGGTGTGTAGTCGGGACGCTTCATTTCGAAATATTTGGTATTATTCAGAATCCGAAACGTTACTTTCAAAGTGAAATGCATTGGAACTGCAGACTGTAATTTGTGTCTGTTTGTAAAAGTACAGATATTTGTTGACAGTACTTTTTCTGTGATTAAAATATAATCTGACGGAATATCTTAGATATTTTTCTTGTTGTTTGTTACATTTTTGAATGTGTCAAACGGAAGGCTTCTGTGTATCTCATTGCACAAAACGGGAATCTTAAGGGAACGCCTATGCTTTCTCATTATAATAGATCTAAAATTACAGAAAGACTGTTTAATCTGTTAAAAATTGTGACATACATGCACACTTTTATGATTGTCATCTATTATAGACCGCCACTTTTATTGAAGTTGAGTGTTACTGTGATTTAATTGACAAATTTGTTAAAATTAATCCCGAATAAAGCTTCTAGTAAGATTTCGAAATATTTAGGAAACGTTGATATGTCCGTCATTTATAACTAGTAATTATATGTCTCCGGAAAGGGGAGAAACGATTGAAAAATGTGTGGTTATTTTTTGTAGGTACAGTAAAATATTTGTTTTCAAATAAACACGCTGTTGCCTGTTTACAATCACTATCTTTGCGTAGATGTATCGGTTAAAACGCTTTAAATTCTCAAACAAAATAGCAGATACGTCGTCTACTGTCAATAACTAGAACGTTCTAACAAAAAACGATTTCGTTTCGGACAGATATTTCTGAATTTTGGAAAGTATCTTTAAAACGATGTGTAACAATAATAAATCAAGATAAACACTTATATAAATTATACGTGCGGCATAAAGACAAAATGGTTTTAATATTGCTTCTGAATTTACTAAATAAATAAACTTAGCAAAATATTTTAGAAGAATCCGGAGCGGCCTTAAAATTTCTTGTTTTTAAATCATCCATGGATTTGTGGAAGATAAAAGTGTAATCTTTTGTTGTCTGCTTCGCAAAATGCGCGAACTGAAACTTAAAAAATGCAGATGAAGGTATAGAAGGTGGGAGATGGTATGCTGAGAGGTTTATGGGAAGTAGAACTTATTTCTAAGAGGAGAAAATGTATTCCATATGTTGAGAGAGAGGAGATCCATCGGCTGGAGATGGGGGAAAGGGAGTGAGAGAAAATTGTCTTGTTCGCAAATCAAAAAAACGGGTTGGACAACGAACAACAATGTACTACATAGACAACAACTGAAGTGCTTCTAGTGCAACTTGATACGACCACATCCCATCTACATGAGAAAGTTGTACATATAATTGTGCTGGACACAGTAATATGGTGTACACATTAGTACGATGGACAC
Organism: Geukensia granosissima; assembly: GCA_032357055.1. Lineage (NCBI taxonomy): Eukaryota > Metazoa > Mollusca > Bivalvia > Mytilida > Mytilidae > Geukensia > Geukensia granosissima. Next base: position 5,595 of record JAULBM010001469.1, on the reverse strand, counting down.
CATAATATAGTATGTGGGCTGATATAACCCCCGTGCACCCTCATCTCTATGGGACCAATTTTTTTGTCGCCTAAAGCATCCTATTGATAAAAAATCATGTTAACATCAAAAATTATGAAACGCATTTGTGATTTGGATGTCTTTTTATAGCCTTTTTTTTAGATTTTAGCTATTGTTCATATATAAAACACATATATAAATACGTTCCTGTACGTTTAAACAGACATATAGTGTATTATTGAAAAGGTCGATGTATTCCTTTTTTAAAACATATCTAGTTATATTGATTTTCGCTACGACAAAAATGTTGTGGTAAAAATAGTAGCCCTACCCCAACATATATTTGACACAAATTCAAGATTTTGGTCTGTCAACTGTCATACATTTGCCTATGTGACTTTATAGCAAGATTTTTTATGTTTCTCAATACATTTGATTTCTTTGTTCTGTTATTGTCCTAATATTGTTTCTTTTGCCCGTTATAGTGTTCAAATGTCCAAAAATTCTCAATTTTGAATATTGCAGAATTTTCCCATTTTTCTCTTTATTTTCAATACGCTCGAAATTTGAGTTTTTATACGGCTACAAACTGATATTATTTAAGTTAAAAAATATATAAGGCATCGAATGAGCTCAATATTTTATTCATAAAGTGATTTTGATTGGCAATTTTCGAGAAAATATTACCCTACCCCTAATATATTTGAAATAAATTTCAAAGCATCACCCCATATGTGAAAAAGATACAACACAATTTGGTTTAAATGATGTAAATTACTTTTTAATTATAAAAAACATAATGTATTATGTTAACACCATTTTTGTCCTAAATATGACCTTAATCTTTGAAAAATGGGTGCTTAACCTATTTCATATTTCTGTTAAATTTCCGTAATATCAGTCTTAGACATTTTAAATATGCTTGACATATGAGTTCTTATATGGCTATAAACTGCAATCGGTTAAATTAAAGAATATATAAGACATTGAATGAACCCAACTTTGTATTTTTTATATGATTTTATAGGTAATTTTTGCGTAAATATTACCCTCTAACCCTATTTTTTTTTAACTGAGTTGCCCAAAACAAGCCATTTGTGAACAAGAAAGATTAAATTTGGTTTTAAATCATGTAAATGACTTTCTTATTATAAAACAAAGCATAATATACCATTCTTAACTAAATTTTGGCCTTAGACTGTGAAAATTGGTGATTAAAAGTTGTCAGATTTCTGTTAAATTAACCTTTAAAGAGTTTTAAATAAAAATAAAAGGGTTTTTCTGGTAAAAATACTTTATTACATAGGGTCTATATATATTTTCAGATCAAACTGATTGAATTAATTGAAATTGTAAAGGCTCTATGTGCTAGAGGGTACGCTCTTTTTACAAAATAAATGAGCTTAAAATCGATGAAAAGTAGTAGTTGAACCAGATTTTAACGCATTCAAAGGTCAATGATCACAGAAGCTTATTGTTAACAACAATTGTTATGAGTATTTATATTTCTAATATGTTTTCCATGTGTTTATTGGCTAAATTCAAATGGTTTGGGTTTTAAAAAAATAATCATTGAAGCTTTTAACTATGTTAACTTTTCAATTTCTGGTTGCATTTTCATTTTTGTCGCAATAAAAAATGTGCTTAAATGACAAGAAATATGCACAAATAGAGATTTTTTTACAGCTTTGCTTCTCTTCAGTTCAACAAATATAGAAATAATATTGTTTGCATTAAAGGTATGGGAAATGAAACCAAGAAACTAAGCCCACCCCTTTTAAAATGCGCGTAAAAAATCACAATTAACACTTTATTGAAACATTTTTAGCTTTCAATGTTATAAGATTCACGGTATTTTATAAAATATAGTAAACCACATTATAGTTTTCCTTTTAAAACACAATTGATGTTTATTTTAGTCAGGTTTAGATGTTAAGAATTAACAAATATGAGTTTTAAAATTTGTTATTTGTAAAATTAAGTGGAGACAATGCGTTGAAGAAAATGGAAATATACCAAAAATTTTGTATAAATATATAGCCATTTTTTTGTCTCATATAAAATGTCATCAAATAAAAGAAATGATACGGTCAAAAAATAAAATTTGTACAAATAACTTCCCCGAAATGGATAAAAAAGGTGAAATTTGAAATTTTTAAACTTCTATTTTATAATTCTAATCATATTAAACTAACTGAAATATACGTTAAGATGATTTTAATGGTAAGGAAAAAATAATTTTGACTATTGAACATAAGTTGATTGCGAATTTATTGCACCAAAAGCTACAAACGAAAGAATAGGGGGTAAATTATTCATTATTATTAAAAATCTGTATAAAGGGGGAGACTAATTCCCTCAGTTTTCTATTGAATTGATTCATGCAAATTATTTTCTTTTAACTGCTAAACTGGCAAGAAATAAGGCTTTTGACAAATACCTTATTTGTGGAATTTTCACAATGTTAGCATACTTTTAATTGTCCTCAAAGCAAAAATTGGAACCAAACATTAAGAAAAATTGCAGCCGTTTCAAGCTGCATTGATTATTTTCTAATACACAAATCACTCTAATATAGCAAAAACACTTAAATAAATTTAAATAGATATTAAAAAATATCATAAGTTGTCATAATACGTATGTGTGGTCTTTGACCTTTGTATGTCCTACAATAGTGCTCCATTACTGCATTTTATCGAAAATACAAACATTTTTCCGTAAAAGGATTATTCCTGGTGATTAAAAATAGGAAAAAATATAATTAAATTTGAATATTTTGACTTGAATATATAACTTCTAATATTATATTTGTTATTAAAATATTATTTTACCAGCAGCAAATCTCAATGAAAGTGCTTTACGGAAATTTAAATGAAATCTGAAATCTCCTTATCACCCATTTTTCACATTTTTAGGCCAAAATACAGATAAAAATGGTTTTAACATGACATATTATGCTTTGCATTATGATAAAGAAGTATTTTTATACAAAACATAATTTTTTGTTTCATTTTCACACATAGCTTGTATTTTGGAATTTAAAAAAATGGGGGTAGGGGTAACATTTTCGCAAAAATACATATTAAAATAACAATATGAATAAATTCGGCCCATTCGATGCCTTATATAAACTTTTACTTAATTAATATCAGTTTGTAGGCATATAATATCTCAAATGTCGAGCGTATTTAAAATATCTTAGTGAGACTGATCTTACGGAAATGTTCCTTTTTGGCCCACAAATTTACACATTATAAAAATCTTAGTACAATATTATCTTAAAGTGTTTGTTGTACAGAAAAATAAATGTTCTTAATATGTGCAGCTTTCTTTTTAGTATAAAAGTTCACGTACTTTAGGTATGACGTCATCAAAATACGTCATTTCCCAAATTTCAAAAATGTTTATATTTTTTGTTGATTTTGAGAGATTTTTGCCTCTAATCGCATGTGTGTTACACCAAAATATTTACACATATAATGTAACTAACTAAACTACATACTAAATGTAAAAATTGAGGTGGAACACGTTTGCGGCCAATACTGAAATGGAAAAAAACGAGTATAAAGGCTTATTTGTTGAATTTTTCAGTTTTGGACGAAGTTTGAGCAGTTAAAAATTACTAAATTTGTTTTTATTAAAAAGGTATTTAACGTTTTAAAGATATGTCATTATTGTTTTCAAAAAATGTAAAACTTCAAATTTATATTAAACATTATTTTTGAGGCCGAAAACAGAGATCTGAAATTGGTTAATCACCCATTTTTCACAGATTAAGGTCATAATATGGACAAAATGGTGTAAACATTATAAATTATGCTTTTTTATAATAAAAAAAAGTAATTAACATTATTTAAAATAAAATTTATTGTTTCTTTTTCACATATGGGTTGGTGCATTTCAAATAAATTAGAGGAAGGGGTAATATTTTCGCGAAAATTGCCAATCAAAATTTTATGAATGAAATATTGAGCTCATTCGATGCCTAATATATATACAGTTACTAAATTAATATCAGTTTATAGCCATATAATAACTCAAATATCTAGCGTATTTGAAATAAAGGAAAATATGGAAAATTCTGCAATTTTCTAAATTGGGTTTTTTTGGACATTTGAACACTATAACAGGCAAAAGAAACGATATTAGGGCAATAAAACACAACAAAGTAATCAAATTTATTAAGAAATAAAATCTGCATATAAATTCACAAAGGTAAATATATGAAATTTGGAATTTTGTCAAATATCTGTTGGGGTAGGGCTACTATTTTTGCTAAAACTTTTTATTCGTAGCTCAAATCAATACAACTTGACATGTATTGGAAAGGGAATACATAGACCTTTCTATTGATACCTAACAGGTCTACTTTTATTTCGGGAACTTACCTATAATTACCTTTATAAATGAAAAACGGTTAAAAACTAAATTGGCAAAAATATCCAACGGGCTATTAAAAGACCCCCAAATCACAAATGCGTTCCAAAAAAATGTTGACATGTTTTTTCTTTAATAATATCTTTTGGGGGACAAACAAAATTTGGTCCCATATAGATGTGGGTGACACGGTAGGCTATCCTAGCCCACGGACTATTGTTCCCATCCGGATTATGGCTGAATTTATTGCCGACAGGACGTAAATAAGCAATCAATCAAAACCAAAATAAATATAACGCCATAACACCGCCACTTGCCGGTCGAAGCGGAGGTATTGAATTTGGAGCTTATCTAGTGACATTGGTAAGTCTAGACAGTATGAAAGGCATATTTCAAAGGAGTAAAATATGTTCGCTTTCTGCATGTTCCATACCTGGATCGCTGATATTGTATGGAATAATTTGTAAAAAGTTCACGGATGGGATATGAGTTCCAGTTTGAGATATCCCGAATACTATTAAACATCGTAATTGGGGATTTTGGGGTAGGCCTTTCAAAACAAAATCATCGGAACCGAAATCCCTGACTGGGCTAGTCCGTTAAATAAATATGCTTATGGAATTTCCCTATACTTTGAAAGGTTGATACATGTTTTGCCTATAAATTCAGAAGAAAATTATTTGCTGGTCTTATATCCAGATCGGATGATATCCCATTCTACATTATATTCAGGTGATCTTTTATTTATAATCAGCCAAAGAAACCCCCGTTTCCCACAGTCGGTATGGCAAAGCCAGGGGTAACTGGAAAAAATCTTAAGCAAAAATTAGAATTAATAGGGTCCGTTCGCCCTTTTTCACTTCCGCACTCCGTTTCTTCGCTCTAATTCTCGTTCGCCCTTAACCCTTTCCAGGCGAATGATGCCTTGAGGTATCATGGGTCATTTTTGTACTTTGTGACCCCTAGACACTATGAAATGCAACTGTTAGGGGCTTGTTGGAAAGCCAGATATTGTGGCTGAAGATTATTTACCAATGAGATAAATAATTTCAAGTTGCTGCTCACAGGCCCATAAAATGTACCCCAAAATGTCAAAAAGTCAGAAAAATGGCATTTTTGGCTGGGGGTAGGCTTTCATTTGGACCTCTGGGGCCTACAGTTATGGTCACAACCCTTTTATTCTTTGTTTGTCACAAGACCCATGGTCGATGCACATGT
>JAULBM010001458.1:0-12010 GCA_032357055.1 Geukensia granosissima | reverse complement strand
TTAACTAGAACAAAAGTTATCGTGCGGAAACCAACCTGTCTACAGACGCCAACACCGACGACGCCGACGACGACAGCATCATACCATAATACGACCGCAATTTTTTGCAGTCTTATAAACATTGCACAGGAAGTTGCCGACTTTACAAAACAAATGTGTAAGATTTCTTAAAAGAACAAGTATAAAATATAATGTTTTACACAGTGATGGTGTTCTAAATGTAGAAAATAGCGTGCAACAACTTTAAGTGAATCTTGCTCATAAGATTTTTTATAATAATAGTCTGCCTTATACAGTTGTTATATGAAGGACAATTTTTTTTTAAATTAGAGATTGTCATAATAATTAGACAAGATCTAGTGAATTAAATTTTGGGGTACGACCTATCAAACGTCAGCAAAAAAAAATACATTTTATTATAATGCCATTAAGGATTGGAATTCTTTACCAAATGATTAAAAAAAATATAAAAAAATATCAGTAATTTTAAATCCAATGTCAAGAAATATTTATCTGACAAATTTTGACCAAAGTAATTTTGCTGTAAAATCTATGTGAGAGAAAAACCTGCCAAAATCATGAATCTTTTTAAATTTTACACTTGAGTTTTGTTAAGTAAGATGTGTTATATATGGGACCCCACCGGAAATAAGCCATGTAGCTTTCATGGATTATCCTGATTATATATCAACAGTACTTACTTTACATCTGTTGTGCATATTTTTATGAGGGTATACATAACTTTGAAATTTTTATCGCATCATTTATGTGCATTTTTTTTTACTTTGTTCTTTAAAAAATAAAGTGTATTGTAATTTATATCACATATTGTATGTTGATATTTGTTAAAATAAATCTATCTATCTATCTTAAACAATAAAGTACCTTTAATCTCCATTTTGTTCTTTGTGGGGAATGAGAATTATTGAACAGTTAGTAGACTCATGATCTTCAAATAGGTGCTTAAAGTATTACCAGGGTAGATCTAACAAAGTCCAACAGTCATGTAAACAATAAAAAACTGTAATCACTGCATGTAAACAGTAAAAAATTGTAATCACTGTAAACTTTAAAATTTGATAGCAGATATCCAAAAAGTCAGTGGCAGGTACTTGGCTGGTATTTGAACTAAGAAACAGTGAACTTGACCTTAGACCAAGAAACAGCTTTTTGTTGGGTTCTGTAAAATCTCTTGTTTTACTATTTCAACAATCAAATTTTATTCAACCCCTATTTTAGTGGTTATCACATTTCTGAGTGTCTCCCTGGGTACTTTTTATATTTAAATAGAACATCTCTTAAACAGAGCATTATGCACACTGAAATTAAATACATGTGCATGTGCCAATGAGACTAAAAGACTGAATATGGTGAGTACTGACTCAAAAGGCTGAATATGGTGAGTAATAGACCAAAAGACTAATATATGTACGTACTGAACCAAAAGACTGAATTTGGTGAGCACTGAACCAAAAGACTGAATATGGTGAGTACTAAACCAAAAGACTGAATATGGTGATTCCTGAACCAAAGGACTGAATATGGTGACTACTGAACCAAAAGGCTGAATATGGTCAGTACTAGACCAAAAGACTGATTATAGTAAGTACTGAACCAAAGACTGAATTTGGTGAGTCTGAATATGGTGAGTACAGAACCAAAAGACTGAATTTGGTGAGCACAGAACCAAAAGACTGAATTTGGTGAGTACTAAACCAAAGGACTGTATATGGTAAGTACTGAACCAAAAGACTGATTATGGTGAATACTGAACCAAAGGACTGACTATGGTGAGTACTGAACCAAAGAACTGTATGGTGAGCACTGAACCAAAGGACTGTAAATGGTGAGTACTGGACCAAAACCTCTTAAAACTGAACAACACTTCATTGATAATTACATCATAATATTCCATTTGCACATTCAAATAATAATTATCTGGCACATCTAAGTACAAGAATTATATAAGGCATGTATATACTATCTTCCCAAAAAAGGTTGCAAGCTTTGAGCTAAAAATGCATGCTGGCTTACCACGAGTGGTTATCAATTCCCTATCTGAAAGATTGATTGATTGATTGAATGGTGCTTAACATCCAGTGGCAAATATTTCATGCATATTCAGGACCAGAGCATATTAATGATGGGTGATGATGAATGAGCCCAGCTTTGTAATAAACTGACATGCTTAGCCGGATTTTTAATGTGCTAGCTCACAAAAGCAGCAGGAAGATTTGCCACTTAATTCAGACACATTATTCTGACTCTAGGCCAACCAGTCTTTGCTTTTACTTCTAAATGCTGCGTGCTTAGCGGAGAAGCAGCAAATACCAATTTTAATGTCTTTGGTTTGACCCAACCAGGGATCGAACCCACAACCTTCAACACTCAAGGCGACTTAGCTAACCATTACACCACCAAGATGGTTCATATCTGAAAGATGTTGGACTTTTACTTCAAATTCATAATCTACAGAGGGTAGCCAAAATTAGTTATCACATTAAATTTGTCACTATTACCTCATGTAAAACCATATTTTTAGATAAGGTATTTTGGTGCCATTTCTGCATGGATTTTCATAAAATAAAATCTGTTTAAACAGGAAACTACTAAAGATTCTTGCTTATAATGACCACATGTTATTAAACAAGTGAGACCTTTTGATGTCTGGACCTTTCCATAAAATTTAGAGGATCAATAATTCCTGCTAATATGCACAACTACATAAGATGTTCTTAGTGTATACCAAGTTTCGTTGAATTTGGTGGGGTAGTTTCAGAGCAGTTGAGATGACAAGGTCGTTTATGAGTATTTTTCTAATATCAAAGAGGCATAACTCTCACAAAAATGAGAGGATAAAATTTCCTTGCGATATGCAAAATTACATATGATGTCCTATCCACAAACCAACTTTCATGAAAATTGGATAAGTAGTTTCAGAGGAGTTGCCCTAACAAGGTCATATATGAGTATTTTCTAAGTTTCAAGGGCCATAACTCCCACAAAAATGAGGGGAACAAAATTTCCTAGAGATATGCAAAACAAAATATGATGTCCTATCTATATACCAAGTTTCATAAAAATCGGATAAGTAGTTTCAGAGGAGTTACGCTGACAAAGTCATTTATGACTATTTTTTAAGTTCCAAGGGGCATAACTCCAACAAAAATGAGGGGATCAAAATTTCCTAGCGATATGCAAAACTACATATGATGTTCTATCCGCATACCAAGTTTCATGAAATTCAGATCAGTAGTTTCAGAGGAGTTGTGCTGACAAGGTCATTTATGACTATTTTCTAAGTTCCAAGGGGAATAACTCCCATAAAAATCAAGGGATCAAAATTTCCTGGCGATATGCATAACTACATATGATGCCCTACCAACATACCAAGTTTTATGAAAATCGGATCAGTAGTTTCAGAGGAGTTGCGAAGACAAGCTTATTGGGATGGACGGACGGACGCAGTGACCCGACTCCTAGACCTGCTTCCGCCGTTGGCGACGCAGGTAAAAATATACACGTATTTGCCTATCAGCTATAAGGTCACATTATTCATGATGTGTCACATCAGTTTGATACACTATTTTTTTATACATGTACATGCATCTGTTTGTGCATGGATTTTTTAAGTTTGTTTAATTTATTCATTATCATGACTCACACGTGGCTTTTAGTGAAATAAAAATTTCAAAGTTTCGGAAACTGCAAGGATGATTTCTTTAATTTTAAAAAAAAATCCGCCCGACCGCTCTTTCATTCTAGGTTGGGGTGGGCGAGAATCTTATATTTAACTTGTTGTGGCCTAAATGTTCTCAATTGTGAATAAGGAAAAGTGTGTGTGTTATAATGTCCAGAATACGAAAAATCTAGAACAAACAAAATAAAATAATCAGTACAGCGGCGAAAAATCTTATTCAAATATCTTTTGACCTTTGTACTAAACAACCATTCAAATTAAAGGCATGGCTGACATACAACTTAAAATTATTCTGGAATCCGAAGTATGTTAAGTGTGACTATTAATTCCTTTAGCAGGAATCTAAACATTGCACTTAAGAATATATATTTATAATGAAAAGGAACGATTTCATGTTCAAAACCACCAAAAAAATCAGATGTGCAGTTATCAATATCAGCTACAGATAAGAAGCCAAATAATGAAAACCAAATATTCCAAATTAAGGACGACACTCCTGATTAAGTTTATATAACAATTTAAATAGGTCATGCGTTTTTTTTTTTTTTTTTTTTTTTTTTTGGAGCTTTTGTACAAATCAAATGAAAACAAAATGGTGTCTTATTTTCCGTAATTTTTGCAGTTGCACATATAAAATTTTATTACAATGGCTTTCATAAATATTCTTCGAAGAAAATATGAAATAAATTGCTCACAAAATTTTTTAACCCAGTCACATACTTTATGTGTCCGTCACAAGCTAGAAACATGTTGTCTATTTAAGTGCCATCACATTTTATTTTGGGACGTTTACAGATTGTGTACATTGTTGCTTAACGTCCAGTGGCAAGTATTTCATGCATATTCAGAACGAGAGCCTATTAATGAATGATGATGATGAACCCTGCTTTGTACTAGACCGACACGCTGAACCGGATTTTTAACGTGCTACCTCACGAAAGCAACAGTCCGCAAATTTTAAAGTCTTTGGATTGACCCGGCCGGGGATCGAACCCACGACCTTCCGCACTCGAGGCTAGCACGCTAACCACGTTAAAAATCCGACTAAGCGTGTTGGTCAAGTACAAAGCAGGATTTATTCATCATCATTCCTTAAAATGCTCTCGTTAATAATATGCATGAAAATTTTCCACGACGTTAAGCAACATCCAATCAGTTAATCATTTAAATGGTTTTAAAATTAAAGCTGTAATGTGAATCCTGACTCTCTACTTCAAAGTAGGTGTTCAAGTGTCTCTTTTGAAACATTTTGTAAACTAAAATCTTTACGTCATTATTTAAAGTGTAAATTTTCCACAAAAAGTCAATTATTTCCACAAAAGGAACACTCAAAAGATCCCCTGCACAGTTTTTTTTTGTAATTTAAGATGTTCGCTGCTCTTAAGCATTCAAATCAATGTTTCACAAACGAGGTTAAAATGTTGGAAATCCGGTTTAAATATAAAGACAATTAATAAGCATTAACATCATAACTCAAAACAATCTAAATGAAGAGGAGTCCAAATACAGCTAAGGGTTACCTCTACATCAGAAATAAGAGCCTTAGAAATTTCTGGTTAATTTTTTTTTAACGATTCAGTACCAAAATAAAATAAAGCTATTTATGTAATGAATGGTGCCAGAATTAAAATTCTGGCTTCTGGGCTGAGAATTCCCTCTGGGACTAAAGTCCACCAGTAGTGAAATACACCCAGTGGTAGTAATCAATTATCACAGATGGTTGTTTCAGCTTTCAAAACTTTATTTATTGAAACAATTAAGCAGAAAAAATTTGATGATTGAGTGTCCTTTTTAGGTTGAGAAAAAGCATTTCGATAATTTGTCGGGAAAAGTATTTATCTTGATTTTCCATATGTTTTGTCATAGATAAATATTTTTCCCGCTAAATTTTCAAAATGCCTATATCTCGACATGAAAACTAGGACACTAACCCATCAATTAAAAGATTATGAAAAGAAGGTTACATAATTACTAAGGCATGTGAGTAGAAAAAAAAAACAGACGAGTGCGAGAATCTTTCAAAGACTAACTGAACATGAACAGCGAACATCCATTATAAGCTTATAAAACTTTTGAAAAATAAAAGTTATCTGCCATTCTCTTAGTACATGTTGTCATTGTGCTTTATAAAGAAACAAGCACCGCAATTTTTTTTCAGCGAAGGTTAATCAACTCTGAAACGTGTGATTCCACTTATTTCTTGATATACTTTGATTGAGTTTCTTTACTTTCATTCAACAAATTCTGAAATTTTGAAGTTTGAAAACTGCAAGACGTTATATATAGGCGACGATATTCATTGATTTTTAACAAGTGATGGGAAGCTGATTATGGAACTTTATAAGGTTTATTATACACGTTAAGGACTGATGGAAAATTACGCTGACTAGCGTTGCCCCCTGGCTTACAACGCTATGATTTGTTGGGCTCTTTATCCATAAAATTGAGACAGGCCCGTCAGCCTAATGGAAAATACGATAAACCAAAATATTATCTTAAACAAGCAACAAATTAATGGTAACAATGACTTTAATTAAGCATTACTTTGGTTTCTGCTTAGATGTGTTGGTTTCCATAATTGGTTGAACTAAACACAAGACTCATAAGCAATAAATGTTGTACTTTTCCTGATCTAGATCACACATTTGTACCAGGCAAAGTGAATACATAATAGAAAACCAAGCTCGGTTCATACTTTCCCTATAAATTTTTATCTGTACAAAAACCAGGGATATTACACTTGTATTATTACAGCTATGTATAAATATTATTACGTTTCCGCGAAATATGAGGAAAAAACGGTGAACGATTATAATATGCTCACAAAATAATTATATATTTTGATTTCAGTTCCTTTAAAAATCATTACATTGATATTGCAAAGGAAGTTTGATTTTGGAATGCCAAGGGTTTCATTAAGGTTCTGGAAATAACTTCAAGTTATTGAATTAAAATTGTACTAAATAAGATCGATGGATAATTTTACTTCAGAATATTTAAATATAATCCGACAGAGTCTCGGGTTTTTATTGATTAGATGACTTTGTCATTAGTTCGCTAAATCTAAACAAATATGAAAGAGACAGTTCTTTTACTTCACAATTAATGATACACGATAACAAAACCGAAATAGTTTTTTAATCTCTAAATTTTTGTCTAAGTTCCTATAAAATACTGAAAATTACAATTCAGTCAATTCGGATACAAACAAGTTATTAGGTTTCTTTCTAAATAATACCAGGACCGTTCTGGTTGTAAATGTCATTTATTGTTGTATGTTCACCATTTTTGCTGTAGATTAGGTCGATTGTCGTGTTTTATGTATAGTTTCACAATTTGTATTTCGGGGCCTTTTACAACTTCCGTTATGGTATGGACTCTGGTCCATCAGGAGTACAAGTCAGTCTGCCGCATGTCTTTTGTCCTTGACCTCATTTTCATGGTTCATTGACTTAAGTAAAATTTCATAACTGATCAACAATAACTTACTATCTTTCTTATGTTTCTGACTATTGATTTGTTTTATTTAAATGTCCTGGCGGTATTTCTTGCTGATATATTTTGATTAGGAAATTATTGTGTCCACACGTTTATAGGGTCAAAGCCACATATACAGGCGAGACATTTTTGTGTCCACACTTGCTTCTCATCCAATTTTGATGGGGTTTTTCAAATGACTCTTCATGAAAATGCAACAATAGTTACTCCAAGCATTTTTTGAAGCTTTACCGATTTTTGTATAAGGGTCGAAGGGTTGTGAATTTGCAGGAGATAAGACTTTTTTTCACCTATTGTTTGTTTGTTTTTTTTTTCATTGGAGCCATCTCATTGAGAGGTTGCAGTATTATGTCAACAGATTTTCACTGTTTCTTACCGTTGTCGCCGAATAATGTAATTTGCGTCATTTTGTGGGACACGGGAAATTGATTTTTTTGTTGGATTTTGATGGGATTTTTTTCATTTGATTCATCTAATTGGGGTTTTTACTAGCATGTCAACCAATTTCTCTATCTTTTACCGTTTTCTAGTGTTATTTGGCACCATTTTGTGGGGTATGGGAATTTTTTAAAATTTTTTGTCGGATCTTTGTCATTGAATTTCACCAGTGAGTTCTTTCAGTATCTCTTACAATTTTAAGATAATTTGGGTCAACGTTGCATAACAATACAACAAGTCTGATCCTTTTATACGACCACAAAAAATTGAACTTTACTGTGTCCAGCACATTACGGTTTATAACACATTATTGTGTCCAGAAAAATACTATGTCCACACTTGATCAAAGGATCATTTGTTCACCTTTCACATTTCAACTTGCTGCGGTCGTATTATAGTGCTCTTGCGAAGCACCTCAGTTCATTATTCATCTAATTCGAATGTTTTTTATTCATTTTACAGATATCTTTTATTTCAGATGCAAATGGATTTTCTCTTGTCGTTTTTATCGAGATGAAAGATGTCAATGTGACTAAAAAAAAAAACAATTTCCTGTGTCCAGCATTTTCTTTTGTCCATATTATTACTGTTTCCACACTTATATTTAGTGTTCATTTGTACAACTTTCTCATAATAACGGACTGAGGTCCTATCCCTCTCACGTGCGAAGGACCTCTCTTAACTGATTAGCAAACTCTCAAAAATCTGACATTGCTTGGCCAGTTTTAGTGAAAGTTGGCACAGGATATCTACAGGAATGCCGTTATGTCGTTTGCATATACAATTCTGGTTGTTTCACTGTCGTGATTGCCAAAGGTTTTTTGCTGGTTGCTCAACTTGCTTGGCCAATTACAGTGAAACTTGACATGAAGCGTCATGAATTGGTGTCTATTTAGTTCACATAAAAATATTTTTTGTTTAGTCAACTACACCACCATGGACACTTCTTATTTCTGTTAAGTCAAATTTAATATAACCAAAGAAATATTGGGGTTGCATTATGTAATGGGTCTCTCGTTGGTGGCATTCTGCAGCTCAGAAACTGAGAGGGCTATATTATTGATTATGTGACCATAGAAATTTCTGGTCATATGGTGATGCTGCTGTCTGTGGACACTTAAGGTTTCTGCAGCTTATCTTTTGTTCTATTGAACCGAATCCTATGATAATTTGACACAATGATACCTAGTATGAAATATGTGTGGGGGTTTCCAGTTCCCATATGGTTTGTGTAAATATTTTTATTACTTTTTATGTTATGTTATGTGTCATGTCATGGGCCTGTTGACATTTTGAGACAGTAACGTTTTCGCTCAATTGAGTATTTGGATCCGTGTATCAAAATAATGATACACAATAAAACACGTGTTGGGATCTATTTGAAGAGGGACGAAATGGGAATATTCTTATCATCAAATGTAAGTCATTTTGGTCTGATTTTGGTGGAGTTCTTATACAGCCGCAAAAATTGTGGCTGTATAATGGTATGATGCCGTCGGCGGCAATGGGTTTGGCATCAGTAGATATGTTAGTTTCTGCAGGATAACTTTTACTTAACTAATTATTTTTATATATTTTTTTGGTAATAGATAAAGGTTGCTATTGTTTTTGGGTGATAACCCGTTCTTGGGGAGGAACTAAAACGGGGGTTCTTATATTTGTATATCTTGTCAGACTTGTCTGACATGAAATTTATCAAACAATGTTTTACAGAAATGTCCTGCCACTTGCTAAAATTCTAAAACATCGAAAATACGGGAAGGCCTCGAAAAGAAATGCATTAAGTAGTTGTCCCTGCCGTCGGATTTGGCATCCCATTTCGATTTGTTTGGATTTGAGTGCTTCTTTTGCTATATTTGACTTCCTATGTTTTGGTTCTAATGCGTACTGATGAGAGGTTTCTCCTTGAAATATTTATTTAACATTAGTAATTTTGTATTTTGTATATTCAATTACTAAACCAATTAAATGATCAAAAATCGCCAAGACCCATCTCTTGTCGTTATAGAGACATATGGGGTTAAAAAATGACCACGTTTTAATTTTGGAAACTTTTTAAAAATCTTTCCTCTGATTTTAACAAAATCCCTTTTTCACGCAAAAAAATGTTACTCCAAGCGTTATAGTAGCATCTACCAGGGACCTTTTTTAGAAGGATAATGCCAGTAAAAAGGTTTTGGACATTGGTTTGCAGCTAGCCACTTTGAATCCATTCAAAACTCACTGTTCCATTAAACAAAGATTACAGAATGAAAAAAGCAGATGTAGTATGATTGTCTATGAGACAGTCAATCGTAAACTTCTACTGGTTGCCCTAAGGCCGACATATGTTTACACCCTACGGAAAGCTGTAAAGGCCCCAGAAATTAAATGTGTGATTATATTAAAATGTAAATAATGTAAAAAAAGTAATACAAACATATAAACAACAACATCCACTGGATTACAGGCCCAGCAAGTTCCGACGTGTAGTCATCTGGTGACATTTATAATATTTTTGGTACAGATATATACACTTTTGCTTCCTTACACGAATATTAATAAATTTGGCATTGTATCCATCTTGTCTTTACTCACGTTTATTGACAACACAGTCTTACTGTGTTTGATGACATGTCGTGTTGAGGCATGACGTTTTGTCATCAGGAATCGTACCCTGAACTTGCTTTCATGCAGTAAATGGGAGCATTTATTGGAGCGGTACGTTTTTGCGTGTACTTTTATGTAGAACATTTCATGTGTTTCATGTACTCTCAATCGGATTGGGTGAATTTTTGTTTGTGTTACTGCTTTTCTTTTCTTTTTTCTTTGATCAGTCGTCGGGGGAGGGTTGGGATCCCACTATACTAGTTTAACCCCACCACATGTCTCTTGTGCATGTCCTAAGTCAGGGATTATGGCCATAGGTTTGTCGTCGTGTTGAATGTTTTGTTACGTGTATTTTAGATAATATTCATGTAGACCTATGCAGTTTTGCATGAGATTATGCTTTTTTTTTCGTTTAATTCGTCTCAGGAGAGCTTTGGGTTGTAGGTCAACATTTTTTTCTTCGAGAATAATGGAGTCAAGATGATTGAAAAAAAATCACAGGCACTTGTATCTAAAATTTCTGGCTTACTATCCAAATAACTGTTGTTAGCTTGGTGCCGATCTAATAGATTCCAGGCGGAAACTTAATTTACCATAGAACATAAGAACGTGAATCATTCTTGAAATTTGAAACCGAATATATTGCACTGAATAAGTATTGGTACTCTGAAGTGCAAATCCGTCATCCAAATGTGCTGCAAGCTTAAAATGAAAAGTATGATTTTAGAAATAAATACGAACTTAAACTTCTTGACCACCACCAGAGTGATTGCCACTTAAAAAAATTTGAATGTTCTTCGTGGTCACTTATGCAATAAACGTTACCTTTGTGCGAATTAAAAATATATACACGGTTTCTTTGTGGTTTAATGCTGATTTGAACAGTATTTCAGTCGCGACGGTCAGTTTTATTGTGGCGGCCCAGTATTCCGAAGGCCCTATAGTTCGAAGGCCCGATAGTCCGAAGGTTTGTTAGTCCGAAGGCCCGATAGTCCGAAGGTTTGTTAGTCCGAAGGCCCGATAGTCCGAAGGTCCGATAGTCCGAAGGTCCGATAGTCCGATTGTCCGAAATTAAAGCCTAATTTCCAGATATTTTACAATGCGGATTTCTATACTGTCTCTGCTTAATAAATGTAAGCTTATTCTGTCTGCACCTTTGGTATCTTCGAGTTGCTTTTAATGCTTTCTTAACCGTGTTTTGTCCCTCCACACATCTCCCCTTCCTGATTCAAGAGTTGTTTCATTAATAGATTTTGTTCATGCATACCTTAAATATGCTTAATAACATATATACACATGTATTGCATATATTACTTTGTAACGACAAGAATAAGAGCTGATTTGTACTTCAACCCAACGAATATCGCGGTAGGTCGCGTGACAATCGCGCGATTAGAACCAATATACAAATACCAATTGGTTTTCTTCCGCATTTCTACATCAATCCTACGTTTTCATACATGTAGCCAACAATAGAAGGCGAAAATCGCGCAATGGTTGTGCATCACCAATACTGCATCAATATAATTCGTAGAATCTCATTTTTCTACACAAAAAAATCGAAAATGAAATACACCCGATCTTGCAATTAGGAGGTTCTCCGAAATAATTTGATTTGGCCAAAACGTATTTTTGTTGCATAGCCATTTGAAAATTGTGTTCTTAGTGGTTTTAAGAGTGACACACATTTCAGGAATAAGTCATTTAATTGAACCTAATTGTTTTTGTTCAGAATAAAAAATATTCCGCTATAAAATTGTACTACTTGACACTGGAAAAGATTTT
>JAULBM010001447.1:0-12010 GCA_032357055.1 Geukensia granosissima | reverse complement strand
CTCTGGTTCATTGTTGAAGGCCATAATGGGACCTGTAGAAGTTAAAATTCTACTGACACTTGGTGGGTGGCTGTCTCGTGGACAATCATGCCACATCTCCTATTTTTACATTTCATTATTTATTAACTACATTTAATTTGTAGTTAACATTTTGCCAACCCTGCTTTGGCCACTTCGTGTGAAGTGCTTACCTAGCGTTGTTGCACGTCGGTTGTTAGTGGCTCGATAAGTAATGGTCCTGATTTTCCCACTATATCCATTATAAGTCATACCATTCCAGACCTGCGAACACCGAAGTGTCGGTTTCTTCGGTGCCTGACGTTTGTTTGTGCTTTACTTTCAGGTTCTAGAACCCAGTTTCGTATTTTTGGACAGTTTGTTCAACACCATGGGCACAACCTGTTTTTACAGCTAGTCTAACACTCGATGGCCTCAACCCTACCTTTCTGGCCATCATCAAAGAAGGAAATCCTTTCCTTATCTCTGGTCCCCCTCTTATGCATTTGTTTTTTGGAGGGAATGGTACGGTTTCAGATTACCACTTTTCGTCAGCTTCTGAGGCTCCATCTCCTTGAAACAGCTCTACTCCTGTTGTTAATCAAGACTTCAATAAAGACTCTAAGGACAACTTATCTGATTTCAAGAAGTTTTTCAAGTTTGTTTTGGTTTCTTTATCTGTGCTAAAATCTGCTCGACAGACTGCTGCTTACTTTATACCCTTACCAGTTCGCCAAAATGAAGAGAATGGAGAAGTTGGTCACATTTCTACTGCTATAGGGAGTCAAGAAGGGAAATTGCTTGACTAGGAGAAAACTGATATCTCGTTCTCCGCCTCGCATTTTAAGAAGCAACTATTCAATCTATGCGATGAGAATCGATAAATCAGGTGCTGATGTGACTCCCAGAGAAAAAGCAACTGATCAGGCCCCCCTCTAAAAAGCATTTGAGATCCGGAGTCTACACTTTCATAAGAGATGTAGCAAAGGTTCCTTTTGACTCTCCTCCATAATGCAATTGCCTTCCTTTCACCTTTGAAACTTCTCTTGGTTTGCACCCGATGCAACGTAGTACTTATTTATATATTCCAGAGAGTCCCCACATTTTATCGGCTTGACAGATAGTTCATGATATATTGGGTAATTATATCTCGCAATAACAAGCCTCTGGTACGTTCAAAGCTCATCGTACGTTATCTGTGTCAGATTTTTACATCTTTCCTTTTGAATAGGAAAATTTATGCTTACTTGTGATAAGAGGGTTCTTTTGTAAGAATTCTCTTAACGACTACTTAGAGAAGTGTAGATACAGTGCAACTTTCTCGTCTGGATCCAGGGTTTTATTCTCGCCTGTTTTTTATTCCCAAGACCTGTCCATTCTAAACACGTTCATGGTAATTGCACGTTTTAAGACGGAAACAATCAAATAAATAATGTTACGATTTGTTAATTTAAGTCTACTACTTCAACGGGTCTTTTAAAACGGGCTCCAGAGCTACCGTGAAATAAGCCGTTCTAGAGGTGGCGTGAATTAAATCTGAAATCTAAAAAAATATAAGATCTGTAAGAATTCCTCAAATCAAGGTCCCTTTCCTCTTGTACCATCAAAACATTTAATTTTTCCACACTGTATATTACTGATCATTACTTTTCCACATTCAAAACTCAAAGAAAATTAAGAGCTTTAGTTCATGTTTTGTTAAAAAGATTGCAACGTCTATACAAATACTACTATTTGGTTCAAGAAAAGGGCAAACCTTTTTAAAACGCTTACTTCATATCCCAGTTTTTTCCAGTGAACATTGTGTTTTTTAACAATCGGGTTTTTTCACCGTTGCCTTTTGGTTTTGCTTATTTTTATATTAACCATTCTCATTCTAACAAAAAGTACCTGAATATGACATTTTCGGAATGCTAGATTTCTCTTAATTGACAACAGTTTTGTAATGTTTTGAGGACGTGTTTTAACAAACTGTCGAAATTCCAATGGAGACCAACTGTGCACCCTTAGTCGCCGATCGTATGAGGCTGACTTCATACAGAGCATTCTGCAGAGAAAAGAGAAAAAGTTGGCTCAATCATTTGGTTTCACGTTCTGCTATACAGATAACTTCCTTTCAATGAATAACTCTAAACTTGATGACTCTGTTGACCGCATCTATTTCGTTGAAGCTGAAATCAAAGATACTACAGAAACAGAAGGTCTGCTTCATACATAGACTTACATCTGGAGACTGACAGTAAGGGCGGGTTAGAACAAAACAAGACAAGAGAGATGACATTTATTTTCCCATTGTAAATTTTTTCGTTCACGTCTTGCAACATTCTAGCCGCACCTGCATACGGATTGAACATTTATCAGTTGATACGTTACTCCAGGCTTGTGCTTCCAATCAGAATTCTATTGATAGAAGGTTGCAGCTGAAAAGAAAGTTTGTCTTCTGTCGCCATCATGATTTGGTTGACCGTTACGAAATATCCATTTCACAAATGACATTAGATATCTTCCACTGTCGTGACTTAAAACTCGTTCCTATACCGTTTGTGACTTACATCGATTTTGACTATACACCAGTTTTGTCTACTGAGTAACACGACGGGTGCTACTAGTGGAGCAAGATTTGTTTATCCGTCCGGAGCACCTGAACTCACCCTGGTTTTTTTGTAAGAGTTCGTTATACTCCAGCTTCAGTTTTCAGTGTAGTCGGTTGTGTGTTCTTTGTTTGTCTTTCGTTTCATTTTGTTGGCCATAGTCATGTCTGTCTTCTGACTCTACGATTTTGGTCTGCCCCTTTGGTATCTTCGAATTCCTTTTTAAAACGCTTACTTCATATCCCAATTTTTTCCAGTGAATATTGTGTTTTTTTTTAACAATAGGGGTTTTCACCGTTGCCTTTTGGTTTTGCTTAGCCCCTTTGGTTTCTTGCCCATGTTAATTATTAAGCATTCAGATCCACTGTTATCTGGACGATTCTCTTCGATGAATTCAGTTCACTAACTCTTTGGTCTTATTCTCTTATTGCTGTTAATCTATTTCGTAGGAAAAATCCGAGAAAAGCCATTCTCATTTCTTTGGGAACACTACAGAACAGATCTAGATCTTGTGTCTCCAACAAACGAGAAATTTTACTTCTCTTGTCAGAAAATCCAATTTTGCTCGCACAGATGTCACAGCTCGTATTTTTTCTACAATTGCTGGGTCGTATGAACTCCTCAGAGATATTGGGACCTTTGCATATTAAATTCTTTAATTCTGGTTTTTCTACCTCTCAAGATTGGGAAGCTTTAATTCCAATTTATCAGTCAGTGATTTCTTACTTAACTGAAGGTTAATCAGGGAGAATATTCTCAAGGGAGTTTTTTCTTAGTTTCTCGGTCAGATACAGACACTTAACACAGACGCCTCTCGTCTGAGTTGGGGATATTTTCGAGAAGGCAACGCTGCGCCAGGGCTTTGGCATCATATACTGAACACATAAATGTGATAGAAATGCAACTTTTTTCTCTCTTGTCTCTACAACATTTAGAAAAGGTATAAAGTAAAGTAGTCTCTGGTAATAGCCACAGACAACACAACCGTGTAGCTAATTTCCAGAATCATTGAGACACTTATTTGAAAGAGAACACTGTTCTACTGCTTTTAACTTCAGAAACAAATGATTGTTCGACACACCCTGTCTATGTCTTTTCTCCTGTGAACACAGAATGGGAACTTCACCAATCAATGTTATGTCATAACTCATCTTTGGGACTTGCCTCATGTAGTTATCTTTGCTGCAAGTCTAAAACACAAGCTTTCCGTCTTTGTACCGGTACCTTAAGGCTCTCTTTGTAAATATTTGCATATGTCAACCCATCTGTTTCTTTAGAGGTTTCAGGAGAGGTGCAAAATCATACGAATTGCTTCAGTTTGGTCAAAACAAGCATCTTCTGTCATTTATTGTTATTTGTTCACCATTTTTAGATTAATAGATTAGGTCGATTATCGTGATTAATAAATAGTTTCATATTTTGTATTTCGGGGCCTTTTACAGCTTCCGTTATGGTGCGGACTCTGGTTCATTGTTGAAGACCGTAATGGGACCTGTAGAAGTTTAATTTCGACTAGCTGTCATTTGGTGGATGGCTGTCTCATGGGCAATCATGCCACATATCCCATTTTTATATATCTGTCATGTGCTCAGTCTCTTCTTTTACCTCTAAAACGAGACCATTTCTTTAAAATCAGAGAAAAGTTCTTCATCAGTACCCATAGAATCTTCATCGTTAAGTTTGGTTGCTGTCAGGAATAACCCTACAAAGAGGGGTTTTTTTCTGAAAGAGCAGCATAGCATATCTCCGGGCCAGTCTTAAAATCCACAAATATTATCTTTGACGCCAAATAGATATATTCCTAACTGAAAGGAAAATTATTCCTCTCCACGTTTCTGTCCAACATTTAGCGGATTTTCTGGTTTTTCTCTTCGAGGTAAAAAGTCTATCACCTTCGACTAATAAGGATTACAGATCTGTAATTTCCAGAAATTGAGCGGTTTTTGGCTATCCAGAGTTTGATTCAAGTCAAGTGTAGAATACCCATGTGAAAGATCAAAAGTGCATAGTCAAAAGAGACAAGACAAATTTGAAACAAACTAAAAGATAAAACGAAAACAAAAGGAACTAAAGCTGGATCTCGGACTTCCTATGTTTAATTCTAGCTACTTTTTAGAGGTTACTTCTTGAAGTGTAAATACACGATTTTTTTCAGGGGAACGTTGTAGTCAAGACATTGAAACTGGTTTTTTGTTGAAACAAATATAAATAAACTTATTGATTCCTTACACAAATATTAAAATTTTAAACTGAATCAATCTTGTCTTTCTTCACGTTTATTGACAACATAGGATTAAATCGTCAGACATACTATGTTTGATGACATCTCGTGTTGACAGGATTAGGAATTTCATCCTGAGCCTTCGTTCAGTAACTGCGAGCATTCATTAGAGAGGTATCTTGTTTTTGCATGTATTTGTGTTTGGTATATATTAATTGAAATCAGGTACTCCCTTATTGGATTGGGTGACTTTCTGCGTTTTATATTTCGTTATTTGCAGCTTATATTTTCTTTAATCTTTGTCTTGGACTACTGTTTAGGGGAAGGTTGGGTTCTTATTTAACTAGTTTTACACCACAACATGTCTCATGTGCCTGTCCCATGTCAGGATTTATTGTCATATGTTTGTTTCTGTGTTTAATGTTTTGTTACATGTAATTTTTGATAAAATTCAGGTAAGGGCACTATTATTTTGCGTATAAACGATATTTTGGGCGATTTAGAGCTTTTCACAAGGAGTTGTATTCCACCCTTGTTTAAGACCTTGGGGAGACCTCTGATTTGCAAATTCACTCTGTTTGTTTTTTCTCGTAGTTGGAGTGCAGTCTCTTTGAAATTTAACCCATATCGTTTCATTTTTATACAAACTTGTTCCTAATATCGTGATAACGTTTGTCATTTTTCCTACAGTCGTAATCAAGTGTAACTTTTGTCCTACATACGTAATCACCTGTTCCGTTCATTGATCAAAACAAGTATACCCAAAACGGTCCTGCTAAGTTATTTCTCCTGCTGGCTGTCGACTTGTAATTGAAATGCTGCACTCAAACCTCCTTTTAATGGCAAAATACATGTTCACTAATGTTACTTAAATATTCTTAATTTTGTTATGCTTCATATATGTAATCTCTCAACAGTATTAGAATCAAACATATGAAGGCAGAGATCCAAACATCAACAGAATAAAAGTTCCCCCCCAAACACATCGAAATAGAAAGTCAAACATAGCAACAATGGCATCTATTTGTCCAATTTCAATTAAATGAAATGAATTTATTTTATACATTTTGTTCATATTCATTCGTATCTATGGAAACTTGTAAAAATTTTTACTAAGAATGTAATTTTTATTTTTGCTGTTTCACCTGCAGTTGGTAAAATGGCAGCCACATTAGTTAAAAATTAATCCTTTTCACAAGGGACGATGGTGCATGACAAATGTTGAATGCAACTGGTAAAGGGTTAGCACTTAACCCTAATGTTATTCTCGGGTCTAAGTAAAAACATATCTTTAAATATAGAATATGGCAAATATTTTCCACATTTAAATTTTTTTTATTTATCTTAAATATATACTTAAGAAAAAACAAAAATGAAAGCAAAGGGACATTTATGTTAGAAAGAATTTTTTTAGTTAAAGAAGTGACCTTTTACTGCATAAAATTACAAATTGCACAAGGAAAGTTACAAAACTGGACTTTTAAATGCCAGATTATCCGTTGTTTGAACGCCAACCTGTGTTTTAATTTCGCATTTTTAATAACGTAATACAATAAGAAATAGCACACAATATAAGAGCCAAATCCTATATAAAACGATTTTATTGGAATCAGGAACCACCCTAAGATTAATTCTATGAACCATAGAAACACTATGTTATTAGAAGTCGTTGTTTTAAGCACATCCTTACATCTTATCTTATATAATTCTAAATTTAATGCACTGCTATTAGAAATTACATTCTGTATGCATTAGCCAATTGTGTCAAGATTTTGCCCAATTATGTGCATCATCATTTTCAAAAAAGCTCGACGACGTAAACAATGAAAATGATTGAACTTGCTGACATCAGCTTCATTAATATCTTTAAGCTCGATAAAGTTAAATCTGAAAATGTCCTCTCTTTTCGGTATGAAATACACAGGAAGTGTTTCTGACACGATGCAACTATCTAAATATCTCAATAGTTTAACAGCTATGGGGATTACCAAACGTTCCTCATTAACCGTTTCCCGAATATTAAACATGCCATCTTTTTTGCAATCACTCAAAATGTGAAAAAGACAATTTTTAAGCATGTAACTCGTAATACTTTCATCCGCCTCAAAAAGAGGGAAATAATCTTCCAGAGAATCCACATCTAGTCGAGGACAAAAATATTTGTGACGCAGAAGTTTACATAGCCGATAACTTTCTCTAAAGTATGATGGCAATGATCTTATCAAACATTTCTCCGCTGGAGAACAGGAAATTCTCAGTAAAGTCTCTGTTCCAAAGTAGGGATTTTGAAGAAGCAACAAACAACCTTCATCTTTGACTTCTTTGGTCATCATTTCGAGTTGTTCAAAATCCGTATCTGATGGCCACCATCCCTTTTTACGAAAAGCTGGAACAATATCAACACTTATTTCTTCATCTTTATACAGACATCCAATCCATCGAAATTTGATTGTAAATACAGGTCTGTCAAATTCTTCAAGGTGTCTCACCTCTCCATTAAATTGTAAGTTTGAGCTAGTCCAGGTGGTATTATCTAAAACGATTCTTTTCAAAAGTTTTGAAAATGCAAATCGAATAGCTGTGACCTTGCAAATTTTACTGGAATCAAAAAATGCTTTGCAGTTATCTGGGATATCTTCAGCTTGTAGTTTCGCAAATCCCGGTTTGTTATGAACTTCTAAGACATTGGAAAAACATGATAAATGCTCAAGGCAAAATACAAAATCAAATTCAGTTGGATCGCCGACTTTCGTTCCTTCTGATGAACTTCCGCTACGTAAAAGTGAACATTTAAATCTGGTATCCAGTTCACCCATACGTTTGCAAACATACTCGGCAAATTCATCTACTGTTGCGATTATGGATTCACTTTCTCCTACGCACCAAGGTGCGCCAAGACCAGGCTGATGTAAAACTGCATATATATCAGTTACATTAATAAGTTGATCAACAGCCACTGAAGCATTTTCACTTTGGATTATTTCATTGTAATGTACAACATCAACTTTCTTAACTCGTGTTGTAATTTGTCCCTTGAGTCGTAATTGTAATATATCACTGGGTGTATTTCCTTCATTATCTGGCAGGTGTAAACTATTTGTTGTCATGTTCTTTAGTTCGTCAAACATATCCTGTCTTTGTAATATTGCACAGTAATGTAGTGGTGTGGAACCAAATATGTCCGCAGCTGCAATAAGTTTTGGATCGACTTTCGAAATATAAAAGCGGAAAAGATATTGATAATTGGGCATGGATAGTACAGAATGCAACAATGTTCTCTTGTTTTTATCCGTAATATTCACATCAGCACCATGTTTCACCAGCAAACGAATTACTTCGATATCATTTGCTAGAAATATTGGACTTCTTCCGAATAAATCTTGTTTGTTGACATTACAGTCGTCATCACAAATAATTTTCATAATTTCTTTTTCATTTAGATATTGTTCTTCTATAATATCTTTTTCTCCTTCTCCTAAAAATTCACCATCGAGTAATCTGCTAGGAACATATTGTTTTATAACAATCTTGTGCATTGGAGTCATGCTTAAATTATCACCGAGATTGACTTTACTGCCAGCATCAATCAGTCTTTTCACAATTTTCGAGCTTGGTTCGTGACATAATAAGAATTCCATTAATGGCGTCTGTCCGTATATATTCCGTTGATTTATTACGGACAGTGGAGCATTTTTTGGTATTTCAGACAGAAATTTTATAAGATCGTCTTCTATTTCTTCTTCATCTTCAAAGTCTGCACTTCCTAAAAGTTGATGTAGATAATTATTTCCTTCATCGTCTATCTTTGATTTTGCCATGTCTTGTCTTGATGTTGAAAATCTGCTGAATAATATCGATTGCATAATGCTTTATGTAATTAGAATGGCATACAATATATCATGCATTGACAATTTAATTTATGTTTACCTAAATTTATAAGTGGCCTTCATTATCCACTGCCCAAAACCCAAGATGCATGTACTGAACTTAATTTTATCTTATATGCAATAAGTGAGACAACCTCATTTATATACTTGAATGAACACTTGACTATAAGCAGATACTATTTCCTTTATGAAACATTATAATATGGGAAAATTACGTACTGATTTTGGTTTCAAAGACAGCTGGCTCTTTTTGGGTCTTTTTTAGTCCTGTATATATAGAGCACAATCTGTATTTAGTCTTCTTCCTTATTGTACCATGCATCATTGCATTATAGACAAGATATGGAAATATTATGACTGAACACGGAAGTGCTTTATACCATCTGAACAAGTACTTCGATAAAAACCGAAGGCCTCACTGTGACTTTGAGATGAAGAACAGCAATTAAAGCGCTGTTCCTTTGCTTGGAATTTACTTGTATATATGTAATTTTGTGTCATAAAAATTTACACCATATCCCCCTTTTTCTATATACTACTTTGTTAGAAACACTCGTCATTTTGACAAAATATTGAGGCTAATTGGTGTAGGATCTTGTTGTCCATCCTGTTGAGATGTGTTTCAGTCACCTTGACTTATATTCTATACTTTTTTCCTCACAACAGTTATAAATGACTTACCTTTTACTTTCGACTTCCTATAAAATTCATTGCGTGTTTGGTGAAAAGTACGCTTTCAAATATCAAATACTTGTACAGAGGAGTGAACATTTTATAAACACGACACTTTAAATAAGGAAAATAACTAAACATTTCAAATTAAGTCATGCAATTTGACCAACGAATCAATTGCGATGTATGTAATTTTTCAATACAAATTTCCGATGGGGCGTTGATTGTCTTGCCTGTCTCCACCTGTCCCTTTTTTCAACTAATGAAACAGCAAAATCTTTACTGAAATGTGCATGCAGTATAAATTACGATCAAACTTTCTGGATTAATGCTTAGTTAATTATAAAAATTGTAATTATAAAAAAAGAAAGGGCTTTGAGTTTAGGCCTACTGACTCATCATTGGAGATCTTACATCGACTTTCAAGGTGACGTACAGAAATGAATGGCTGTCCACTTGTAATTTTGATCATTATGACCTGTTTTTTCGTTCACATTATTATATTCGTTAATATAAAAAAGTAACCATAATAAAGGGAATTAAATTAATTATAGCCATCAGAACTTGAGATTGAAATTAAGGCTGTTGCTTATAATAAAAACAATTTTGTTGGCTTTGATAGTAGTGAGTAGTAGATCTCAATATTTAAGATTTGTTAGTCAGTTTCGTTTGAATCCCAAATATAATGCCTACAGTGTGCTTAATTTTCAAAGTATAACGATCATGACAACATATAACGAAAAAATCCAAAGTAGTATATGTTTGCGTTTCAGTTATCATTTTTCGGTCGGTGAAAGTGGAGAGTTCTAGTTTTTTGGGTCATGGTTAAAAGCCCTTACACTAGGAGTAGACTTTTTTCTGCGCATTCGAGAGTGAAAGCGCGCCAAATTTTTCCCGCGGTTTTTTTGGTGTTTTCATCTAATTTTATGGATTTTCCGAATCGTTCGTGTGAGGCAGAACCCTTACTTCAGTAGATTATTTTAGCGGGAGCTAAAACGCGCCAAATTTTTCCCGAGGTTTTTTTTTTTTTGTTTTTCGGTGTTTTTCGTCTTTTTGAATAGATTTTTTGGGATGGTTTTGGATGTTTGGTGTGAGGGCAATTGTACCACATGACATGTCAAGACGTTTGTAATGACACATATATAATTATAGCACACAGTAAACACATCCGGTACTGTCTTAGCTGTGCACTTTTCACTACTTAATTGGGCTTTATGACTCATTGGACACGCTTTCAGATACAAACCAGTTTGACACTCTCCATCTTATACATCAGTAAGTTCTCATATACGTGTAATAGATCAACCACCCCAAGCAGCATCACCATCATCACCAAAAACCCAACCAAAATCAAAATCAATACAGTAAACCAAAAGCAACTAAGAAAAAAGGCAACAAACGTCATATTATTCTTAATATGAACTGTCAGTTTATTTTATCAAAAGTGACTGATTTACATCAAATTATTGACCAAGTCAAACCTGACGTTATAGTCATGGCTAACTGCACAGATAGGGAATTTAAAAATTCTCCCTAAAACCCTTTACTCGATATATCGTAAAGACTAGGTCAAAAAGGTGTTGGCGTATTTCTAGCAATCTCAGTTGATCTGACCATCAGAACAACCAAAACTGGACACAAACTGTGAGGTAGTATGGGCAAACTGTGAGGAAGTATGGGATAACATAAATAAAATTAGAAAGGTGCAACTTTAAGAAAGCGAGCAAAGTAGTAGAAATTGTGCTGCCCGCATCAGTGTCTTGTCCATTCCGACAAGGTTGTTTATTTTGTATGTAATCTTGCGAGATTCCGCCATGTTGACAAACGTTTTCTGGCATCATCATAGTGTGATGCAATCATTCATTTTTACCACATTTCTACCATAAAGAGCTTGCTTCGCTGGCTTATTAATGGAATCAAATCTATTTATAAAGGTGGCTATTACAAACCACAAGAAAATGACAATGACAGCATAACTGAGTTAAGTAGATCATTATAAAGAATACTAACAAGTAGTCACATCTGGTTACTGGATGCTTTAAACCTTCCCAAGTACGACTAGTCAAACCAAGTGCTCAAACCACACTGCAAATATTCCAACATCTAAACATTTTCTGGACATTATGAATTACCACAACCTTGACCAAGTGGTAAAAATTCCAACAAGACAACATAATATAATAGATCTATTTTTCTGAACCAAGCATCACTAGAACAGAACATAAAAACACTACCCAGGCTTGGACAATAAGATCATCATATAGTCTTCCATTTCATTATTGAACATCATAATTAAAAGGAAGCTAAACCCCCCAAAAAGGCAGGCTGGGATAACTGAAGGGAAACTCTTTAAAGAAGAATATTTCTCAAAACAAACAGCTTTCGCAACAACAGAAGAAAATGGAATATGATAATGTTATGAAATAGCAATGGTTATTGGCTCTACCGCGATTTCAGTTCTCATTTTGTGTGTTAAAATGTAATTCCTTTAATATTTGAGCTTAGGGGATTTTACCTTATGGTCATAAGTTACATTGATTCTTATTTTACTATAAATTACTTTGGATTTATCCCTGGAACTAGGAAAATCGGCATTGTTGACATTTTGCCGCTCACTTTTCGTGTTATTTTTCAGACAGAGT